>JAUELR010111751.1:0-14704 GCA_032360045.1 Amazona ventralis
CGGGCATCTGCGAGTTCCGGGTACGTAGCGCACCAGACGGGACACTCTTGATTTTTGGGGTGACAAAGCCGGTTTCTCGTTCCGCCGTGGCGGCCTACCAGCCCACGACGGAAACCTCCGAGTGCCTGGTCGTGGACGCGCCGGTGGCCGGCATGGCCTTCCCTTTGCACGCCGAGGCGGTCGCCGCGTACTTCAATCGGTAGGAACCCCGCCAAAAAATTGCCCCGGCCAACCGAAGTCAGCCGGGGCAAGTAGGAGGTCAAGCTCGCCGCTTACTGCACGGTCTGGCTGACCGCGGTCTGGGCGTTGACGAACCCGAAGCCGTCCGTCACCGAGTAGCCGGTGCCGGTGCGGTTGGTGAACGTCCCGCTGAAGGTCGAGCCGTCGGTCAGGGTGCCGCTGAAGGTCATGCCCGTGCCGTTGCCCGTGCCTTGCGGGATCAGGATCGTGCCGCCGAACAGGTCAGCCTGGGTGAAGCTCGTGCTCGTCGCGCCGCCCGTCGCGCCGGTGCCGTTGGACACCTGCGAGTTGTGCTGCGGGCCGTGGCCAACCGTAAAGTTGAACACGTTGCCGCCCGTGAACGCCCCGGTCGGGAACGTCAACGCCATCGTCCACCATTGATTCGCAACCGACGGCAACGGGGCCTGGTTGCTGAAGGCCGCCGTGGTGCCTGCCAGGGCCGCCGACCCGTTGCCGGGCGTGAACGCGATCGTGCTCGGCTGGAACACGATGCCGGGGTACTGGTTGTCGAAGTAGACGTTGTTCGCGTCCAGGCCGTTGTTGCCGCCCGTGGTGCTACCGCCGGTCGCGGCGGTGCCCTGCGGGTTGAACGTCAGCGTGGCGATGGAGCTTGGCCCCACGTAGGAGACGGAGATCGAGTTCGGGTTGAACGCACCGGCACCCGGGTCCAAGCCGAGGTCGGCGTCCACGGTGATGCTCACCTTGCCGCCGTTCGTCGCGCGCGCCACGCCGGTGGCGTGGTTCGGGTCGAGGTCGTGCAGGAAGGTGGAGCGTTGCAGGATGCTCGTCATCTGCGCGGGCGTCACGCTGCGGCGTCCGCCGTGGCCCTGGAGCACCAGCGCGCCGATGGCCGCGAGGTGGGGAGCCGCCGCGCTCGTGCCGCCGAAGTTGCCCTTCGTGTCCACGTCGCTCGTGCTGTCCGTGGCGAAGAACGAGGTGTTGCCCTGGTCCGCACCGGTGACGGTGGGCTTGAGGCGGATCTCCGGTGTGGCGAGGCGGTTGCCGAACTTGTCGAAGTACTTCACCACCGGTCCCGGCGAGGTGAAGTATTCGGGCAGGTTCGGGCGGAACACGCTCATGGCCGCCGAGCTGTTGCAGCTCGGAGCGGTCGAGTGCGCCTTGGTGTTGGGCTGGTTGATCGTGAAGTACTCCACGGGGCCGAGGCCCGACGCGCCGTTGCCGCGCACGTCGATACGGAAGACCGACGCCACCGGCGTGAGCGTCGGGATCGCCGAGCGGGTCACGAGGTACTGCACCCGGGTCTGACCGCTTGCCGAGTAGGTGAAGCCTGCCTCGTAGGGCACGTTGCTGGCGATGTTGTTGGTCGCCAGCGAGCTGCCAGAGAGATAGTTGCCCGCCGTGTCGAACACCAGCAGATTGAAGTCCGTCGAGATCTTCTTGTTGTTGCCGGTGTAGACGTTGACCGCGTAGCTGCCCCCCGTCGTGCTGTAGGCCGACACGGTGATCGTGTAAGCTCCCGTCACGGTCGGGAAGAAGTTGATGGTCTCGTCCGTGCCGGTGTCTTGCTGGTTGATGACCACGTTGCCGTTCGGATCGGTGATGCTAACGACGCCGTCGAAGCCGCTGGCGTTGGTCGCGCTCTCGATGATGACGTAGTTCGCGCCGGCGGTCAGCGTCGGGGTGGTGAACGTCTGGGAAGCGCCCGAGCTGGCGGTGATGTTGCCGCTGGACGTGTAGATCGCCGGGGTGTTGTAGGTGACGGTCTGGTTGTACGGATCGTCCCACTGCATGGAGGTGCGGCTAGTCACCGTGGCGGTCGAGCCCCAGGTCTGCGCCACGTCCTGCGTACCGGTCGGGTTGAAGTTGTGGAATCCACCCTGGTACAGAGCGGCGGGCACGTTGGCCAGGTTGATGTTGGTGCCCACCAGCGCCGGGCAATCGGCAGCGGTGGTGCCGCCGGTGTAGGGCACGTAGTTAAACTTCGACTCGTAGGTGTTCGTGCCGATGTTGTTGCCCGCCGAGGAGAAGTAGGCGACGCCCGCGGCGCTCGCGTCCTCGACGCCCTGGGCGATGAGGCCGTCCTCGTACACGGGTTCGTCGGCGTAGGTCACGTCGTCGCAGATCGTGTCGGCGGCGAAGGTCTGGCCGCTGTAGGTGTAGCCCGCGATGCCGGCCAGCGCGCGGATGTTGTTGGCGAAGCCGACCTCGCCGCCGTTGGCGGTGGCGAAGGCGAGCGTGGCCTTCGGAGCCATGCGGTAGCCGATCTGGACCATGGCGCGGCCCTCGTCGGTGCCGGTGCCGGTGTAGTCTTGCAGCACGACGACCGGCGTGGTGTTGATCGGGTTGTTCGCCGCGCCAGGCAGGTCGAAGTTGGTCACGTCCGTCGTGGCGCTGGGCGTGGTCGTCGACTTGGCGTAGGAGTCAGAGATGAAGCCGATCTGCATTCCCTGGCCCTCCAGGTCCAGCGCAGCGCTGGGGGTGTAGAACCGGTTGATCTGGTCCACACGGTGCTGGAAGACGCCCGCGTCGTAGGTCGTGCCCACCAGCGGGTACGTCTGGCCAACCGTCGCGTACGGGTTGGGGGCGGGCGCGCTCACCGGGGCGCGGTCCACGTCGGGCAAGGTCTCCAACGCGACCGAGCCGACGCCCGCGGCCTGAGCCAGGGCGGGCACGTCGTTGAGGCTCACGAAGGCGTTAAGAACACCGGCCTTATACTTCGTGTCCTCGGCCGTGATCACGAGCGAGGGCGCGGCGGCGGTGATGGCGGCACGGGCGGACGCGTAGGAGAGCAGCCCACTGAAGTGCACGCGCACGAGCAACCGACCCTGGTTATCCTTCATGGTCAGGCCAGAGAGGGCCGCTGCCTGCTGGCTGTTGTACTGCTTGCCGTCCGCACCGAGGTAGGTGGGCACCTGCGCGGCGCGCAAGCGGACGTTCTCCCCGCGCGTCTGGCTCAGGGCAACGTTGCTTTCCACGAGCTTTTCCAGGCCGTTGGAAAGGTTCTGCGGCACGGGGGCCTTCGCCGACAGGGAGACGGCGGTCAAGGCGACGCCCGCCCACACGGGCAAGGCGGAGGCGGCAAGGCGTAGGCGGGAACGGGTGAAGCGTGACGGGATCATAATGAAGAAGTCAGGGGAAGCGTTCGTGCAGAAAGGTGGAAAAGAAGGTCAGGCCGCTTGCGGGCGGCGGGCGCGGCGGGAGACGGCCAAGGCAGCGATCCCACCGGCGGCAAGCAGCGCCCAGGTGGACGGCTCGGGCACGGCGGCGGTGATGCTGACGTTGTAGGCGCCGCCTTCGGGGAAGAAGGTGCCGCCGTTGAAGTCGCTCAGGGTCGCGGGGCTGACGTTGGTGGCCGCCGTGCGCACGCCGAACGTGGGCTGGTCCGCGGTGAAGAGAAGCTGGTTGACGTTGTTGATCGGTTCGTTCCCAGACAGGGCGACGCCGAAGTAATACGTGCCCGCGGCGAGGAGGCCCGTGGAAAAGGCGCCGGCCGTGTTGGTGCCGCTCTGGTCGTCATTGGCAAGCAGGGCGATGCCAGTCGAGCTGAACAGGAAAATCGAAGTGTCGATCCCGGCCACGCTGCTGGACGTGAACCGTAGCGCGGAGGCAGCGGACAGCGTGAAGGAGTAAAGGTCCGCGTCCAGGCCGTCGTTGCCGGCGATGGTGCCCGAGATGCCCGTCAACCCCGCGGCCGTGCCGTTGAAGGTGCCCGCGGCGGCGGCGGTGGCCAGGGTCTGGCCGGCGTCGGAGGCCGGTTCGTTGAAGACGACCGCTTGCAGCGAAGCAGTCGAGAGAGCGAGCGAGGCGGCTGCGAACAGCGCGGGGAGGTGTTTGCGTGTTTTTTTACTCATGGGCGACTCGGAATTTGGCGGTGTCGGGCTGGTTTTGGCCCGCTGAGAGTACCAAATCGCTTTCACGCAACAACCCTAAAATCAACGTAAAGAGAAAATTCCGCTTTTCCTTTAGCCGGACGAGCTACAGGACCTGCACGATGCGGTAAACCGCGCGTTCGAGCCGGACTTGCTCCCCCTCGCGCCGGCCGGCCAGCAGCCGGCCGAGCGGGGCCTGCGGGGTGATGACGAACACCTCCGCGGCTCCGCACGCCACCTCCGTGCCTCCGGCGGCCGGACCAAGAAAGTACCACAGCGGTTCGCCGTCGCTTTCGAGCGCGACGAGCGCGCCGATGCCGACGGGCTCCATCGGCCCGAAGGGGCGCAACGGCAGGGCCGCATACTGCGCGCGGGCCTGTTCGGTCTCGACCACCTGGCGCGATTGTCCGTGCGCCAGGTACGACGCCTCCAGGCCGCGGGTGTCGTACTTGTTCTCGGCCCGGCTTTGCTCGTCGGTCGCGTCCGCGTGGGCGGTCTGCGCGGCGTGGGCATAGCGGCGTAGCTCCGCGTCGAGGCGGGCGATGATCTGTTGAACGACGGATGCTTTGTCCATAAAACGAAGGTCGGGTCGAGGGCGCGTCCGGTGAACCGACGCCTACCGGCCTTGCTCCTCTTCGCCGATGCGCCGGAGGTACTCGCTGATGGCGTCCATGCGAAAACCGGCAGCCAGCGCCTCCACCTCGCGCGTGAACCCGGACGAGACGGGGTCCCGGGCTGATAGCTCTGCCAGGCGCGCCCGCAGCCGGACGATGTCGCCCTCCAGCGAAAGGGCCAGCAGGTCCCGGATGTCCGCGGGCGGAGGCAACGCGTTCCCCGCGGCAAGGGGCGTTGCCGGGACCGCCTGACGACGCGCCGCCGCCTCGTGCGCCGGCTCGCCGCCGTCGTCGCCCGGCAGCGGCAGCTCGAAAAAGAAACGGCTGCCTTGGCCGGGGGCGCTCTCCATGCGCAACTCGCCGCCCAGCAGCCCGACCAGCCGCTTGCTGATGGACAACCCGAGACCGGCCCCCGCCTGGTCCGGCGGGCGCGGGGTCGCCACCTGCCGGAAGGGCTCGAAGATCGCGGCGCTCTGGTCGGCCGGGATGCCGATGCCGGTGTCCGTCACCTCGAAGCGAACCCTCCCCGCCCCCGTGCCGCGCACGTCCAACGTGACGCCCCCGTGTGCCGTGAACTTGAACGCGTTGCCGAGCAGGTTGTCCAGCACCTGCCGCAAGCGTTGCGCGTCGCCACGCACCGTGTCCGAGAGCTGCGAATCGAGCGCACAGCGGAAGTCCAGCCGCTTTTCGGCGGCACGCGCCTGG
Source organism: Amazona ventralis (assembly GCA_032360045.1). Classification (NCBI taxonomy): domain Eukaryota; kingdom Metazoa; phylum Chordata; class Aves; order Psittaciformes; family Psittacidae; genus Amazona; species Amazona ventralis. Next base: position 5,390 of record JAUELR010111751.1, read on the forward strand.
AAGGCGTCCGCAACCGTGCCCAGCAGTTCGCCCAACGAGAACGCCCCGGGGCGCAGTTCCATGTGCCCGGCTTCGATCCGGGAAAGGTCGAGCACCTCGTTGATGAGGGCCAGGAGGTGCTCGCCGCTGCGCACGATCAGGGCGTAACGGGCGCGGTTAGCCGCGTCGAGCGACCCGTCGCGCAGCGCCACGCGCGCGTTGCTCAGGATGCCGGTCAGCGGCGTGCGCAGTTCGTGGGTGACGTGGGTCAGGAAGGCGCTCTTGGCGGCGTTGGCGCTCTCGGCGGCCAGCCGGGCGCGTTCCTGCGCGGCCTGGGTCTCGCGGCGCAGAGTGATGTCCACGATGCTGCCCTGGTAGACGGTCTGGCCGCTGGCCGGATCGACGACCGCCCGTGCGCTCTCGCTGATCCAGACCGTGCTGCCGTCGCGCCGCCGGATCTCGGATTCCCAACCCACCACGGCCCCGTCGCGCGCCACGGCGTCGTTGATCTCTTGCCGGCGGTGCGGGTCCACGTAGAACTGGCGCGTCACGTCGGTGAGTTCGCGCTGCATATGCTCCGGGTCCACGTAGCCGCAGAGGTGAGCCATGGCCGGGTTGGCGCGCAGGTTGTGGCCGTCGAGGGAGGACTGGAAGATGCCTTCCGTGGCGTGCTCGAAGATCGAGCGAAAGAGTTCCTCGCTCTGGCGGAGTTGGCGGGTGCGGCTGGCCACGAGCGCCTCCAGCCGCTCCCGTTCGCGCCGGGCGGCGACGATCCGCCACAGTACGAAGGCGACGGCGGCGCCTGTGCCCACCGTCAGGCCGCCGCGGTACATGAGGGTCCACATCTTCGCCTCGCGCCACCAGGTCTCCACCGGTGCGAGCACGTTCGCCGCCGTCACCGCCAGCCAGTCCGCCGCTCTTTGCATCCTCCGAGAGATAGCCCGGAACCGGCGCGCTGAGAAGCGGCGCCCACGTCTTTGCCCACCGCCGGGCCGAGGTTCACTCGGGGGCGCCGCGTTTTTGCAGCGAGGCGTACTGGTAGTGGCCGTCTTCCCAGCAGAGGACCCGCTTCCAAGGTTGCGAGGACACGACGGCGCGGAAGCCCTCGGCCGCCAACACCGTCGGCCGCCGCGGCTCGCGGCAGTCGCCTCGCGGCACGGCGCGGCCCGGCGACAGGCGGGCGAGGAGCCAGAGCAACCCGAGCGGGATCGCTGCCCGCCAGCGCGAGCGCGGCTCGGCCAGGAAACAGCGCCCGCCCGGCCGGAGCACCCGGTACATCTCCGCGAGGACGGTCGGCAACTGGCCCGGCGTCAGCACGGTGAACAGCCGCGAGGCGAACACCCGGTCCACCGATGCGTCCGCCTGCGCCAGCGCCGCCGCGTCGCTCCACACGAACTCGCAGTTGCGTAGGCCCGAGCGTCGCGCCGCCTCCCGGGCGCGGCGGAGTTGTTCGTGCGAACGATCTACGCCCAGCACGGTCCAGCCGGGGAAGCCGTCCGCCAGACGACAGGAATAAAAGCCGGGACCGCAGCCGATCTCCACGAGCACCGGCGGGCGGGAGGAGTCCGGTGCGCCTTGCGCCAGCCGCAAGGCGCGCGCGATGACCGCGGTGTCGTTGCGGAACAGGCGGACCCGCAAAAAAGCGTAGAACCACCCCACCCGCTCGAACAGGCTGTCGGGCGCGTCAGGGTCCTGGCAGGTGGCACGGACCTCCCCACACGAAGGCGTCGTCAGATTCACCGAAGGAAGTTCACGCGTTCCAGGTGCCCCGGTGGCACAAAGCCGCCCGGACCCCAGCCGCGGGTCGCTCGACCGACGCCACCTTCGGCGCAGGGGCAGCGTTCGCGGCCAGCACATGCCCTTTGACCCAGTGCAAGCCCAGCGCGCCGTGGGGCACCTGGTCGCGGAACTCCTCGATCTGGCGTTCGCCCGCGCCGTTGATCGCGCGCACGTACACCCGCACCTCGTCGGCCGCTGCGGTCGGCGTCCAGGCGTAGCGCCACAGGCTCCAACTGATCTGCGTGCCAGGCTGGTGGATGTCGGCGGGCGCGTAGGTTTTGCCACCGTCCGTGCTGACCTCCACCGCGCGGATGCCCTTGTCGCCACCGAAGGCCATGCCGCGGAACTCCACGGGCTGACCGACGCGGAAAGGCTCGACGAAGTCCCCGCCGCGCGCCGGCGCGTCGATGCGGCTGGTGGTAGGCACGTACACGTTCGGCCCCCAACCCTGCTCGGTGTAAAAGCCCACGCCCTCGATGCCGTGGCGGTTGATCTTGAGCCGCGGATCGTCTTTCTGGATGAACTCCAGGCGCGTGACCCACTTGGGCATCCGTTCGCCGTAGATGCCGGGCACGATCATGCGCATCGGGAAGCCGTGGCGCGGAGGCAGCGGCTCCCCGTTCATCTCGTAGGCGATGAGCGTGGTGGCCTCAGCCATCTTTTCCAGCGGGATCGTCTCGAAGAAGCCGTCCGCCGCGTGGAAGAGCACGCCCCCGCAGTCTGTCTTCGGCTTGGCGATGGCCAACAGGGTCGGGATGGGCACGCCCTTCCACACGGCGTTGGAGATCAGGCCGCTGCCGACGCCGTAGGAGATGCACTGGAGCGTAGTTTCCTGTTCCACGGCGGGCAGGGCGGCGAGTTCGTGGAAGGTCCAGCGCGTCGGGGCTTCCACGTTGCCCACGATGTCGAAGCGCCACGCGTCGCGCGCCACGTCGGGGTCGACGAGGTTCTTGGTGACTTGGTAGAAGAGGTCGTTCGGCGTGATCTTCTGTACCCCCGGCCCGCCGTACTGCGTGCCGTCGTAGTGGAACGTCCCGATCTGGTAGAGGCGACGGAGCATCCCGCCCAACGCCACGGCGAGCAGCGCGCCCAAGCCACCGGCCAGGAAACGGCGGCGCGTCAAGCCGGCGGGCGGCGGCGCGTCGCCGGTCACGCGGCGGGCGGACGGCGGCGCGGTCAGCAACCCGTGAAAGAACATGATGCCTGCCCCGCACAGCCCGAAGGCGGCCAACATGCCCAGCGCGGCGAGCGCCGTGGCTGTCGCGGGCGGATGGCCACGGTAGTTGGTGAGCAACTGCGGCCAAAGTAGGGCAACGAGGACCACCCACACCGCGAGCACGCCCGGCACGACCAGTCGCCAGCCGCGCCGGTCCACCCGTCCAACGTACAACGCATAGACCATCCCGCCGAACGCCGCCGTGCCAAGTTGGCCGGCCAGCGCGCCGTAGACGCCCTGGAGTTTGAGTTGCGAGTAGCCTCCCGCGCGCACCAGCGAGCCGATGAAGAACTTGACCGTCAGAAACGGGAACAACCGGTCGAAGATCATCTCCGTCGGCGTGGCGACTCCGAAAAACAGGCGCAACGCCGCCATGAAGGCAAGCATCGCCGCGCCCGCCAGCAACCCGGCGAGCACGCCGAAAAAGAGCAACTTCGGCAACGAGGGACGGCGGGGATCAGTGGGATCGGTCATGACGAAAGAAACGACGTGGCAGACTTTATTGCTTGGCGCGGAACAATTCCGGGTGCTGGGAGGGATTACGTTCCTCGTGCGGCCCGTTGTTGCCGACTTCGGAGTTGTAGTACGTGCGGAAATCCTTGTCCCTGGCGAGCACCTTGGCCATGTAGCGCTTGTTCTCCTTGTCCTTCATCAATTCGTCGAAAGCCATGTGGGCAGTTTCACGATCCTTGATCATTGCGCGGATGGTCTCGCGTTTGGCTTCGGCGGGCTCGGCTCGCAACGTGGAAGTCAAGCCGATGGTGAGGAGAGCGGCACAGAGGAGGGTTCTGGATGGTTGCATGGTGGTCGTTGGCTTGTTCATTAGCAGCCAGGGGAGGCAGGCGCTATACGCCCTTGGGCGTACTCCGAAGCAATTCTGCGCAAGGCAGATACCTTGTTAGAAGCCGGTGCGCCGGCCGAGGATTTCGCTCGCGCACACCGCCGCGGCGGTGCGGGTCTCTACCCCGAGCTTTCCGTACACGCGCTGGAGGTGTTTTTTCACGGTCTTGAGTGCGGAGCCGAGGATGATGGCGATCTCGGGCGAGGTCTTGCCTTGCGCGACCCAGTACAGGACTTCCGCCTCGCGCTCGGTCAAGTCCAGTTCCCCCATGAGCACCAGGCTGGGATCGGGGGCTTCTTCGCGGAGCAGGAGGATGGTCAGGGCTTCCTCGTCCGTCTGGCCGTCCGTTTCGGCGGCGAACCGTCGCGCTCGCAGCCGCAGGGGACCAGCCCCACGCACGACCGGCTGACCCGCCAGCAACGCCGCCGGCAGCGGTGCTTCCGGCTCGAAGTCAGGCAGGTAACGGGCCAGCAACTCGCGCGCGCTCTGCGCACAGAAGATCAACTGCCCTTCGGCGTCGGCGATGAGCACGGCCTGGGAGAGTGAACGGGCGAGCTGCGCTTCGGCGTTCTGGCGCAGGCGCACCTCCGCTTCCAGGTCGCGGCGCAGGCGCTGGAGTTCCAACTGGACGCGCATCCGCGCCAGCACCTCCTCCGGTTCGAAAGGCTTGGAGATGTAGTCTACCGCCCCGGCCGCGAAGCCCGCCAGGCGTGCCGAGGTGTCGGTCAGGGCCGTCATGAAGAGCACGGGCAGGTCGCCGGTGGCCGGGTTGGCCCGCAGACGACGGCAAGTCTCGAAGCCATCGAGGCCGGGCATCATGGCATCGAGCAGGATCAGGTCCGGGCGGCGGTGGGCGACCTGCAAGAGCGCGCGCTCGCCGCTGTCGGCCACCAGCACGTCGAAACCCGCGCCGGTGAGCAGATCAAGCAGCACCGAGAGATTGGCCGGCACGTCATCTACGACCAGGATAGCTGGGGGAGGAGGTGTCATGTGGGGACAGGCTGATCGTTCATCTCCGGGCCATTCCGTAACAGGATAATCGCAGGTCGCTCCGTGCGGAATGCGCCCAAGGGCGTACAAGCGTAAACCCGCGCGCCAAACGATGGATAGAACGATGCAACCGCCACCCAACTCGATGCAGGAACGCTGCTTTTCTTTCGTGGCTGGTCGCGTTGGACCGTGGCGAGTCGAGCGGATACAACCCGTCGTCGGCGAGAGTTTAACGCTAGCGGAACGCCTCGACGTGCGGGCTGGCTACGTGGAGCACGCTCCCCAAACGGCAAGTTGGCTGCTGCGCGGCATGGTCAGCAACACGCGCTACACCACCCGCGAAGAACAGGACGCCCTTGCGGCCCGCCAACCCGCGCTCGGCCGCCCGGAAGCCACCTGCGCCGCGCTGATCCCCGTTACCAAAAACGCGACTTGGTGGGCGCTCAGCCAGGACGAGCGGCGCGGAGTCTTTGCGGCCGGCGACGTGCACACCACGGCAGCCCTGCGCTACCTGCCCGCCGTGGCCCGGCGGCTGCACCACGGCCGCGACCTGGGCGAACCTTTCGACTTCCTGACTTGGTTCGAGTACGCGCCCGCCGACGCCACGGCCTTCGAGGAACTCGTCGCCGCACTCCGACAAACCGAGGAATGGCGCTACGTTAGCCGCGAAGTGGATGTCCGGCTGCGACGGGCATGACGGCAACGCGTCATCTCGACAGCCACCCGCCGACTGCCTGGATGGACGCAGGATCGTTCGCGGCGTGGACCCACACCGCGAGCGCGGCGACCGGGGCTACGGTCTTGGCCGGCAAGGTCAGGGTGGCCGTCCACGACGGCCCGCGTCGCTCCAACGGCGCGTGGAGCAGGTCGAGCGCGACGAACTCGTGCGCCAGTTTACGGCCCGCGTTCTCGCCGCGGCGCACGTCGCTGGTCACACCGCTGGCTAGCGGAGCAATCTCGACCAACAGCCCGGGGGGCGGCGAGGTGAGCGGCTGGTAAGTGACGACCGTTTCTCCCCGGGCGTCGATTTCCACGCGCAGCCGACCCGGCTTTGAGGCAGGGGTCGGGTCGCTGCCCTCGTGGCCGTTTTGCACGAAGGCCGGGGTGTAGACCGAGGAGCTTTGCCAACGCGACGCATACGCGCGCTGGCGCTGGGTGAAGGCGGACGAAGCGAAGCGGTCCGGCCAGCCCAGACGGTCCCAGTAATCCACGTGGAAGGCCACCGGCACGAACTGCTTCCACAGGCCAGGATCGTCCTTGAGTTTGGCCAGCCGCGCCTCGGCGGGCGGACAGGAACTGCACCCCTCCGAGGTGTAGAGTTCCACGAGAGCGGTTTGCGTGTCGCCGCTCTCGAAGACGGTGGCTCGCACCGCGCCGGACAAAGCCGTGGAGAGCAGGAGGATCGTCAGGGTAGCGCGCATCATTTTTGCCATGATGGAGAACTCTACACTGGCGATGGAATCCGTGGCGACTTTCTGCCGGTCCGAAGGGCGTATGACCCTACACGGAATCAGCCGTCCAGGTGGAGTATCACCAATGGTTATAGTGAATCAAGCATCATGGTATTTCTCGATCTGATGGGATGAGAGGATGCTCTGGCAACGTTCATTCCACTTCGCCAACCAAGCCCAGAAAATGAAGCACCATAGTAAAAACTAACATCGAGAAGGTGCACGCCGTGTTCGAAGAGTTTAACGCCGGAGACGTTGACCGCGCGACCGCGTACCTCAACCAAGGAAGGTTCATCCAACACAACCCCGACACGGCCGACGGCGTGTAGGCACTCAGGCAGTTCATCCGCCAAGCCACGCGCAAACAACTTCACCCGACCGTGGTGCGGGCGTTCGAGGATGTCCCCTTACGTTGTCACCCACGCCACGGGGCAACGGTCCGGGCGGAATGTTTTCCTCGATGTTTCCGGTTCGAGGATGGCTTGGTGGTCGAACACTAGGCCTTCGCCGCCGCGGACGCTCCGCCCAACCCAAGCGGACACCTAGACCGAAGGCCCGACGAAACCCGGACACCTGCAAGACACGGAGAAGAACAAGGCGTCCGTGCACCGTATTACGAGACCTTCCACCTCGCCGGGGACCGCAGCCGGAACGACGAGTTTTTCACCGGCGAGCGGATGATCCGACACGAACCGGGGGTGAGCGACAGGGGCGAGCAATTTTTGCGCGACGTGGAGGGGCTCATGCAGCACCGCACCATCGACGAGACCAAGCTTCTGCTAAGTCGAGGGAACTTCGTGTTCATAGCGGCCAGGGACACGCACGAGAGTGAACCTTGCGCCTACGTTGATCTGTACCGGGTCGAGGACGAGAAGATCGTCGAGCACTGGGGCTTCCCCTAACGGGTGCCGCCGCCGGCCCAGCGGAAAAACCACCACGACATGCTCTGAGCGCCGGGCCGGCAGCACTTCCTGTGGCCATCCCGGTGCTGCCGGCTCCCTCCTCTCTCGACGTGCGTTTATTCTTGGGGGATGGTAGCCGCATGAAGATTCACCTAGCATTCGCGTTGCCCTTGTTAGCGTTGCTGTTGACGCACTCGGCTCTCGCGGTTCCCGACATCTACCCGGCACCGGAACAAGCCCAGGGGGACGTGACCGCGGCTCTGCAAACCGCCGGCACCACGCACCGCCGCGTCCTCCTCGACTTCGGCGGCAACTGGTGTCCCGATTGCCATGCGTTGGACCACTACTTCCACGACGCTAATAACGCCTCCTTACTCGAAGCGGGCTACGTGCTGGTGCACGTGAACATCGGCCGGATGGATCAGAACCTGGACTTGGCCGAACGCTACGAGGTTCCCTTGAAGAAGGGCGTGCCCGCGCTAGCCGTGCTTGGTGCGGACGGCACCCTGCTTTACAGCCAAAAGACAGGCGAGTTCGAAGCCATGCGCAAGATGCAGTCCAGTGCCGTCACCGACTTCCTGACGCAGTGGAAGCCTATGGCCGCGCAATAAGCGCGCGGTTCAAGGGTGGATGTCGTGCACCCGCGCCGCCTCGCCGGTGCCCTCGCGCCGCAACTCGGACAAAAAACTCTCTGGCCACGTTTCGTCCTTCTTCGAGCGAAAGCGGTCCTTGGCGATGTTCGAGACCGCTTCGCACGAAACCGCGTCCGTGCTGAACGCGCGTGGGGCACCACCCACGCGGCCGTTCATCCAGTCAATCAGCCGAAAGAAAAAGCCGTACGAATCGTGCCGCTTGCCGAGGGGATCGGGCGCCAGGACGAGGCCGTGCTTGAGCGCCTCTTCGCGGAAGAGCAGCCCGCAGCCTTTGGCCTTCTCGATCATCCAGTCAAACGCCGCGTCGGACAGCCCGGTCGTGTAGTAGCCCCCGCCCACGTCGCAGTGCACGCCCGGGAACCACACCTGTTCGAGCACCTGATCGGTGGAGTGAGCCTGCTTCTGCCACAACGTCGCCGGGAATGTCCCCCGCTGCTCGTGCATGGCCACCGCGTGGTAGGCATGCCGCACGATGCTGCTCAGGCTTGTGTCGTGGAAGGTGTATTTCTTGTCCAGCAACCGTCCGAACCAGCTAAAAATCCCCAGCCGTGACACCGGGATGCCGAGCGAGCCCACGGTGTCCCACACGCCGATGAACTCGATGCCGGGAGCATAGGAGTACCGGGCCTTGAAGTCCACGGCGGCCGGGGAGTTGGGGTAGGAGGTGTCCGAGCGGTCGCGGTAGAGGCGGAAGGCCTCGCTCAAGCGGCCCGCGAACTCGGGCTTGAGCAGGCCGCTGTTGCGGATAAAGCCCGCCAGACTGCGGGCGGTGTAGGCTCCGCGACTGAAGCCGAAGAAAAAGAGTGCGTCGCCTTCCTCGTAGTGCTCGACCAGGAAGCGGTAGGCCTCCTGGATGTTCGCGTCCAACCCTTCGCCAAAAGCGCCGCCGCGGATACGCTCGCCGACCTCGGTACCCACCCCGGCCACGTAGTAGACGAGCTGATTGGCCCCGTCGTAGTAATTGCTCTGGATGAGGCGGTGCAACTTGGCCACGTTGGTCGGAGCGCCTGCTCCGTCCTCGTTGTTCCAGGTGCCGTCGCAGCACACGACGAGTTTCTTGGCCATGGTCTTTTGGTAAAGATCCTTTGCTGCCAGGAAGTTGCAGCGATGTCAAGACGGTCACCGCACGTCGGCCAGACGGCGCCGTTCATCCCCTCGCCCTCCCGGTCGCGTTGCGAACCAGTGCGGACTTTGCTATGCTCCGAATCACGGGCAATGGAGTTTGCCTATCCTGCTTCGGAAGCGGGACAACCGCTCACGGTTCGCCCAGAACCGCCGGGCTGATGACTCCTACTGAAGTTCGGTCCGCTTGCTTCAGCAGGAATATGTCTATCCCCTCCATCCTCCTCGTCGCCTTCGGTGGTGCCATCGGCACGGTCGCCCGTTATCTCTGCTCCCTCGGCCTGGCCCGCTGGTTCGGAGAGACGTTCCCATGGGGCACGCTCTTCGTGAACGTCACAGGCTCTTTCTTCATCGGATTCTTCTTTTTGCTGACCACCGCAAA
>JAUELR010296653.1:0-16875 GCA_032360045.1 Amazona ventralis
CGCCGCCACGTGGCCGCGCGGGACGTGATCCCGACCGGGCGGACGCCGCCCGTGACCAGCACGGCCCGGGCGCCGACCGCCGTGTCGGTCGCCTCGCTGTCGCCGTCCCGCCCCGCTTTCCGGGCGCCGCCCGTGTCGGCGGAAACCACCGGCTCGATCGACCGCGGCCCCGCCCGCACCGCGACGGGCGCCTCGTTCGGCGGCTGGTCCTCGGCCGGCGGCACGCCGATCCAGGTCGCCGACAGCACGCCACCCGACCGCGTGGTGCTGGCCCCGCAGGCTTCGGCGACCCAGGCTCCGGCGACCCAGGCGCCAGCAGCCCCGGTTCCGGCAGCCCCGGCTCCGGCAGCCCAGGTGCCGGCCACTGAACGACCCGCCGATCCGGTGCCGCCGGTAGCGGACGCGCCCGTTCCGACTGTGACTGCCCCGACTGTGCCGGATGCCCGACCCCCGTCCGGCACCGCATCCGCGCCAGCCCCGGACGGGCTGGGCGCCGTTGCCGATGCGGACCGCGCGCCCGGACCGCCCGCCCCGGCACCCGCAACGAGTCCGGAACCGGAGTCTGGAGGCCCGCAGGTCGCCTCCCGCACGCCTGCCCCAACGCCGCCAGTGTCGCCGTCCTCGGCGCCGTTGCCGGCCCCGTCACCCAGTCCGGTCGGCCCGGAAGCGGCAGGCACGACGGCGGGCCAGGCGGCAACCCATGCAGCGGTTGAACCGGTGCCGGAGCCGGCACAGCAGGCGGCCGCACCGGTCCCGACGCAGCAGCCGACCGATGCGGCGCCCCCGCGCCGGCAGACGCCCGACCTGGCTGGATCCGGCATCCCGGCCGGGGCGGGTGGGCCGGAGCTGCCGGAACTGCCGGCCCTGTCCGTCACGGTGGTGGTTCCCGGCGGCGATCCCTTGGCCGATCAGCGTGCGGACGAACTGATCCGCACCGTCCAGGAGCTCGGCCTGGCCACGCCGCCTAAGCGCGCCGCCACCCAGCGCGTGGCAGGGGCCGCCGTGTTCTTCTTCTTCGAGGAGGACCGTCCCCGCGCCGTCGACCTGGCACGCCGGCTCGGCGGGGCATACGGCACCGCCCGCCTCGCGTCGCGCACACCGGTTCCCAGACCCGGCACGGTCGAGATCACGCTGCCAGCAAGCGCTGCGCCGCCGTCCCAGCCCGCCAATCCCCCGATGAGCGATCCTCGGAGGCGTCCCCGTGGCCGCGCGTAGGCGCTCCACCGGGGCCGGCACTGCGTCCGCAGCGCCGGCCCTTCTCCCCCCATCAACAAGCAGGAGATGACCCATGTCGACCATCGCGAAATTCCTCGCGTGCGCCACCGTTCTCGGCGGCACCCTCGCCGGTGCCGCCCAGGCACAGCAGCTGGCCACGGTCCCGGCCCAGCAGGCACCCGCGCCTGCCAGCGCATCGCAGGCCGCCGATGCGCCGGAACGCCTTGTTCTCTACTTCCCGACCGGCGGTGTCTCGATCCGTGCGGAGGACGCGGCCCTGCTGGACCGGGCGTCGCGGCTGTACCGGGACGGCAACCCGATCGTGATGATCATCACCGGCGGCACCGACACGGTTGGCGCACCGGCGCTCAACCTGCTCCTGTCGCAGCAGCGGGCCACCGCGGTGCTGAACGGCCTCGTGGCCCGGGGCATCCCGGCCGAGCGCTTCCAGATCCTGGCCAAGGGCCAGTCGGAGCTGGCCGTGCCGACCGCCACCGGCGTCGACGAGGCACGCAACCGCCGGGTCGAGATCACTTGGCGCTGACCCACGCGACGCTGACACCCGCGACGCCGGTCCGGCCAGCCCGGCTTCGGCGAGCCCGGCCTGGGCTGGCCGCCTGCGCCGCCGTGGTCCTGTCCGCGGCGGCTGCCGGCGCGGCGGAGCCCACCGGCGCTGAGGGCTGGCAGGCCTACCGGGCCCAGCGCTTCGAGGACGCGGTCCGCTTGTGGGAACCGGCGGCCGCGGCCGGCGATGTGGAAGCGCAGTTCGGCCTGGCCATCGCGCTCGACCTCGGCCAGGGCGTGCTGCCGGACTCCATGGCCGCGTGCGCCTGGTATCGCCGGGCCGGTGAGGCCGGCCTGGCCGCGGCCGCCTTCAATGCCGCGGTGATGTACGACAACCAGCGCTGCGGCCCCCGCCAGGTGAACGAGGCAGCCACGTGGTACGCCATCGCGGCGGCGCGCGGGCACGCCCGGGCGCAGTACAACCTGGCGCAGCTCTATGCCGCCGGCGACGGCGTGCCGCACAACCCGGACCAGGCGGCGCTGTGGTTCCGGGCCGCGGCGGCGGGCGGCATCGCCGCCGCGATGGACAAGCTGCGCCTGCCCGCGATCCGGCCTTCCAACGCTTCGGCCGCGCTGACGCCGGCCCAGCCCGTGGTGCCCAGCGGCATCGTCCGCCTGGGCCGCCAGCCAGGTCCGCCATCTTCCGCCCCCGCCGGCACCCCTGTCTCCATCACGGCCTTCTCGGTCGCGTTCGTTTGGGCGGCCCCGGCGCAGCCGGTGCCGACCCAGTTCGTCGTCGAGGTCTACGCGCTGGACAACGCGGAAGGGCGGGAAATCTACACCGGCACCACGGACGCATCCGCCACCACGGTGCTGCTGCCCGCCGGGGCCGGCCGGTATGCCTGGCGCGTCCTGACCGTGGGCACGACGAACCAGCACTACGTGGTCAGCCCCTGGCAACGAGTTCAGATCGAGACGGAGGATCAACCGTGATACGGTCCCGCATCGTGGCGCCCCGCGCCTGGCTTGTCGCCGCGGCCTGCCTGCTGCCCAGCGCCTGGGCGCACGGCGCTGCCCTGCCAGCACCCCAGCCTGCTTCCCAGGTCGCACCGGGCGCGACCCCCGCAGCGAGCCCGGCGGCGGCCTCGGACGGTGCGCTCTGCACGTCCGCCATCACCGGCGCGGAGCGGGCGGCGCGGCTTCCCGCCGGCCTGATGGGCGCGATCGGCCTGGTCGAGAGCGGCCGGCCGGACCCGGTGACGGGCCGGGCGACGCCGTGGCCGTGGACGATCAACGTCGCCGGCGCGGGCTTCTTCTTCGCCACCAAGGCCGAGGCCATCGCGGCGGTCGAGGCTGCCCGCGCCAAGGGCATCCGGTCCATCGATGTCGGCTGCATGCAGGTGAACCTGCTGCACCACCCCAACGCCTTCGCCTCGCTGGACCAGGCCTTCGACCCGGCCGCGAACGCCGCCTACGCCGCGGACCTGCTGAACCGCTTGTTCCAGATGACCGGCCACTGGTTCCGCGCGACGGCGGCCTACCATTCCGCGCTGCCCGGCATCGGCGACGCATACGCGACGCGGGTTGGCGCGATCTGGCCGATCCCGGGTGGCAACCTGCCGGTCCGGACGGTTTCCGCCGGGATGGCAGGCGGCACGGGCAGCGTCATGTCCGGCCGGACGATCGCGGCGACGATCGCGGGCGGGCGCCGCGGCCTGGCGTCGGTGGACCCCCACAACATCTACACGCCCGAGTTCCGGGCGCGCCTGCAACGGGACGCCGCGGACCGTGCGGTCCGCCTGGCGGCCATGTCGCCCGCCCGCGGCAGCCTTCTCGCCGGACGCGCCGGCGGATCCGGGCGCTACACCCGGTTGGCGAGCAACGCGGGCGCGCCGCGGCCCTGGTGATCACCTGTTCGCGTCCTTCCCCACGCTGGCCAGCCAGGGTGGGGAAGGATGCTTCCGGCCGGACTGTCGCGGCGCGGCTGCGGCGCGGGCAGGGTTACAGCTTGCGCCACGCCCGCAGATAGTCGACCGCGTAGTCCCAGTCGTTCTCGTTCGCCTGCATCCCCGTCAGGTCCACCCCGGCCAGCGTCATCCCGATCTGGTTGGTGACCAGGATGTGCGCGGGCGGGGCGCGCCAAACGTAGCGCGTCTGCCGGATGCGCTTCCCGTCCAGGAACCAGGTCGGCAGGTCCTGCTGCCAGTCCAGCGTGAACACGTGGAAGTCGGCGGAGAAGTCGGGGCCCGGCTCGTACTTGTTGTCGGTGAACAAGGTGAACGTGTCGACCGGGTTGCCGTACTCGGCCGGCTGTCCCCGGTCCTGCACGCGGGTTTCCATGATCCGCGGCCGGGTGCGGTTCTGCCAAACGAAGAACTCGAAGATGTCGATCTCCGGCGGCCACGGCAGGGCGGAGAAGCTGCCGTCGCGGTGCTCGACGCCGGGGTTCAGCCAGAAGGCGGGCCAGACGCCCAGGCCGCGGGGCAGCTTGGCCCGCATCTCCACGACCATGCCGGGGGTGAAGGGCAGCAGGGCGCGCAGCATCCCGCTCTCGATGCCGCCAGGCTGCAGGCCGCCGCCCGGGCGCAGGCGCCCCTTCAGCACCAGCGCACGGTCCGTGAACACGTGCAGGCTGCGCGGATCGTCCCCGGCATAGTCCCGGTGGCGGGACCAGTAGGTGGGCAGGCCGTCCAGCCGCCCGTTCTCGTAGATGTAGCGGAAGCGGAAATCCTCCCGCAGCGTCGCCATGTCGCGCACGGTCGCGCCGGGGCGTTGGCCGAAGGTCCAGTCCTTCACCAGGGCGAACCGCCCGTCCACCCCGACCGGAACCGGCACCGCGCCCGGAACCGCGCCCGGAACTGCGGCCGAGGCCGCGGGCGCGGCGAGCAGCGCCGAACCCGATGTCGCCAGCAGCCGACGCCGGTTCAGCGCCGGCGCCGGTGGGATCAGAACCGGCGCTCCAGCACCTTGATCACGTCGCCCGGCGCGATGAAGGAGCGCGGGGTGATCCGGCCCTCGACCGCCTCGCCGGAGGTGGTGCGGACAACCGCGGCGTAGTCCTGGAAGCCGCGATAGGTGAACCCGCCGGCGACCGCGATCGTGGTCAGCATCGTCATGCCGGGGGAGTAGGGATACTGGCCTGGCTTCGCGACCTCCCCCAGCACGAAGATCGGGCGGTAGGCGATCACCTCGACGGACACGCTGGGATCGCGCAGCAGGTTGCGGCGCTTCAGCTCACCGGCGATGCGCTCGTCCAGCTGCTTGGACGTCAGCCCGGCGGCCTGGACGCTGCCCAGCAGCGGCAGGGCGATGCTGCCCTGGTCGTCGATGCGGAACTCACCCGTCAGCTGTTCCTCGCCGTAGGTGATGATGCGGACCTGGTCGCCGCCGCCCAGCGTGTAGACCGGCGCAGTGTACTCGGCGACGGGGCGGAGGTCGGATCCCGGCGCGCAGCCGGCGGCGGCCAGCACGGCCGCCAGCGCCCAGACGGGGCCGCGGGCCGGGCGCACAGCGCCGCGCAGGAGATGGCGGAGGCCATGCCGGAAGGGTGAAACGTGCGGTGGCAGCATTGATACGGTTCCCATGCCGCACCTGACGCCCGCGCAGAAGGGACATCGCCCGGGTAGGCGCAGCTTCGTCACTGGCGACCCCGGCTACCCGCCCCCACACCAGGGGGCATTATCATTTGAAGGAAAACGACGAACAACCAGCGAAAGCGCGAACATCCTCGGCGATAAATCGACCTGCGACCGTATGGGAGAGTACCGTTTCTCCGCGCCCGCCTACAAGGCAAACCGTATCTGGAGCATGAGGCGGTTGCTGTTGAAGCCGGACCCGAACTGCTGCGTCAGCCCCGTTCCCAGGTTGCCGGAGTTGCTGGATTCGCGCGCAGTGAAATCGTAGGTCGCGCCGAGCCGCATGTTGCGGTTCAGCAGCCAGGTCGCGCCGACGCCGGCCGTGTACAAGGTCTGCTGGCCCCCGCCGCGGTTGTACTCGTCCAGGAACACGCCCGCCTGGGCCCGGAACACCACGTTGCGCAGGTACTCGTAGTCCGCGGTGACCCGCAGCGCCGTTTCCGTGAAGCCGACCGTGGTCTCGTCCGCAGAGTCCTGGATCCTGCGGGTGACGGTGCCGTTCAGGGTGACCAGGGTTGTCGGGTTCCAGATCGCCGACAGCTCCACCACCGGGGCCTGGATGGTGCGATACTGGTTGCTGGTGAAGCTCCGCGCCTCGTATCCCGCCAGCAGGCGGACACGCAGCAGCCCGGTCAGGTCGTAGTCCGCGCCGGCCAGCACGGCGGTGTCGTTGTAGTCGCGCGTGGACATGCCCTGCGGCCGGTTGCGATACAGCCCGCTCGCGTTGCGCACCACCAGCAGCAGGTTGCGGCGCGGCGACAGCTCGTATCCCAGCGTGACGCTGGGCGTCACCACGATCCGGTTCCGGTATCCCTGCAGGTACGCCACCCCGCCCACCGTGCCGTCATCGTAGTCGTAGGACGACACGTCCACGCCCGGCTGCACGGACAGCCGGTTGAACACGGTGCGGTAGCTGACGTTGACGGTGTCGATCCGGTAGGCCAGCGCCTGGTCCAGCAGCGGCACGTCCAGGTCCCGCGGGGTCTGGTTCAGGTTCAGGTGCCGGTAGGCCGCGTACAGCGTGTCCCGCCCGATCTCGTACGCGCCGCCCAGCGCCGCCGTCCAGTTCGTCAGGGACTGCCTGGGCTGGTCGAGGTATCGCACGTCGTCCACGGTCAGCGCGGCCGACACGCTGTTGCGCGACCAGTCGGAGTCCAGCCGCAGGGCGGCGCTGGACTGCACCAGCGCGCTTCCCCTGGCCTGCCGGGTGCCCAGGACGTTGGTGTCGTAACCCACGGACTCCATCGCTTCCGGGCGCAGGATCAGGTTGCCGACCCGCACGCCCAGCGGGGCGTAGTCCGGATGCACGCGGGACGCGACCGTCACCCCGGGCTCGGTGGCAAAGCCCGGTATGTTCGGGGACACGAACTGATCGAGTATCTGCGCCCGGGCAGCCCCGCCCAGGCAGGCAAGGCCGGAGATCGTCGGGATCGCCAGGCCGATTGCCCGCGCGCGGCGGCGCGCGGCACCGGCCACCCGGGAAGGAACGCGCTTCAACAACTGCAGATCCTTCCCCGAATCGAAAGCGGATCGTACACCAAGGTGTGTGTGCCCTCAATTGCAGCGGATGGCGACGATACCGGCAAATGCTGCTACGGCGCCGCATAATCACGGCTGTAGAACTTGGTCTCATAACATAGGTTAATTCCCATTGATATGACCGGTCTCCTGGAAAACCTCGTGGCTTCTGCTCGGATCGGCCGGCCGCGGTGCCGGTCCGGCATCGCGGCCGTGCTGCTCGTGGCGTCGATCGCGGCACCACTCGTGTCGGCGGCCGTCCCTGCCAGGGCGCAGGAAGCGGATGCCAGCAGGGCGGCCGCGCTGCGCAAGGTGGCCCAAACCTGCCGGCCCTACACGGAACGGTTCTGCCCCGAGCTCCTGGCGGCGGGGACGCCGTCGTCGCGTGCGCAGGTCCTGTGCCTGAAGCACTACAAGGTCAGCCTGTCGCTGAACTGCCGCGCCGCCGTCAGCACCGCGAGCAGGTAGGTGTCGATCGCCCTTGATGCGTCGGCAGGGCGTGGCCTCGCGGCCAGCGCGGGCGGGGAACGGCGCACCCTGCTGTTCGCCGGCGCGGTGCTGGCCGCCTGCCTGTTCCTGCAGCGCTTCGGTGTCCCGCTCGGCGGCAAGAGCGCCAGCATCGTGGGGCCGATCGGCCTGGTCCTGGCGGGATGGGGCGTGTTCGAGGGCGTCCTAGCCTTTGACCGCCGGCGGCTGGGGATCTTCCTATTCCTGACGGCCTGGGTTGTGCTGGCGATGGCCTGGCACGCCATGAGCCCTGGCCAGTTCGGTACGGAGCTGAACCTCCCGTCGGTGGCGCAGTTCGTCCTGCTGACCGGCTTCGTCACCCTGTCCTTCGCCGAACCGGTCGACGAGGCGCGGTTCTTCCGCCTGGTGACCGGCCTGCTGATGATTGTGGCCCTCGCGGGGGTGCTGCAGTTCGCGCTCCAGTTCGCGGGCGTGCAGGTGTTCGCGTTCACCGGGCTGCTGCCGGACGCGATCCTGTTCGAGTACGGCTACAACGTGCAGATCCCGTCCGGGGTGGGCAACCTGTTCAAATCAAACGGGTTCTTCCTGATCGAGCCGTCGGTGTTCTCCCAGTTCATGGCCCTGGGCGCCATGATCGAGATCCTGACCTTCAAGCGGCTCCGCTACCTCGCGGCGTTCGCCGCGGGCTTGCTGCTGTCCATGTCGGGCACGGGCTGGATCGTGCTGGCCGCCTTCATCGTCGCGACGGGGATCGGCATGGGCGGCCGCGGAATCGCGATCGCCGTCCTCACCGTGGCGGTTGTGGCGCTGGTGGTGGGGGTGGGATCGGTCGCGGCGCCCGAGCTGGCCGCGGCGGTGGGCGAGCGGATGAGCGAGATCTCCCGCCCCGGCACCAGCGGCCACGCGCGGTTCGTGACCCCGTTCTGGCTGCTGGACGACATCCTGACGGCGCAGCCCTCGGCGTCGGTGGTGGGCATCGGCAGCGGCGCCAGCGAGAGGCAGAGCTTCGCCTACAGCTACGACGTCAACACCCCCATCAAGATCTGGCTGGAGTACGGGCTGCCAGTCCTGGTCGCCTACGTCCTCCTGTTCCTTGTTGGGCGGCGGACGGCCATCCAGGCCGCGCTGGTGACGCCTTCGCTGGTGCTCGTGCTGTTCACCGGCGGCTACCAGCAGTTCCCGCCCGTGCTGTTCCCGATCATGCTGGTGATCTGCGTCGCGCAGCTCAGGCCGTCACCGTCGCTGGGATAGCACCCGGCGCCTTCCCGTACCCGGCCGGCGTGGCCGGGCGCCCTGCCCGCCGACGTCTCTCCTGCCCCGTTCCTCCCGTCATCTTCCAGCCCGGCCAGGCCGTGCCGAGGCGCGAGCGGAGGGATCACCGGCGCGGGATGCCAGCGGTTCAACGCGGCCGGCCCGGCCTGGCGCATCCCCGATCTGGTATTCAGGACGCCAGGGGGCCAAGGGGACAGTCCTGGTGGGAAATGCGTCAAATGCAATAATAAGCACATCATAAGTCAAACCTTACAAATGATAACCAACTTATTATAAAGCAGAGTAGTAGCTGATGTACGAAACAGGACATATTCAAGTCAAGAACTGCCCGATGCCTCACTAGTATGGGTTTTAGCCCATTTTTCGGTTGATATTCGTGCTTTGGAGCGTTCTAAGGTGACTGGCCCATATGGGCATACCGCAGATCACAGGGCAGGCTTCCGGATAAACGGACCATCGCACCCGACGGGCATCGCCGTTGCTGGGATGGACACCAGTTAACCACGCGCGGTGTCGAACTAGAACGGCACCCAGAGCACGACCTGCACGATAGCGCTGCCTCACTCGCAGCGTTCAAGAAAAGAAAACGAGGAACGTCCAGTTACCGTCTTCGGTCGAAATGCGGTTCAACTCGGGTTTGTGAGGACGTTACCTTTGGATCACTCGGGAATGAAGTCGTTCTTCGACTCCGTCGACGTTGCCAGCCGCCGCGACCGGCCGGATGATGGCCCATCGAGCATCCGCCGCAGGTGGCACAAGCCCCGCCGGAACCGGCAGGCCCTGTGCAGCCTGGCGCTGGTCTCGGCCGACCTGTGCGCCCTGATCGCCGCCGTCACGTGCGCGGCGGGCGCGGCCTGGTCGCTGCGAGAATGGGGCCTGGGCAGCGTCGGGGAAGGGAATGCGATCCCGTATCCGGCGGCTTCCCTGCTCCTGATCGCCTTTATCGGCTCCGGCGCGATGACGTACTGGGCCGCCCAGGGCCATTACGGCCGACGCACCCCGTTCTGGAGCGAGCTGCGCCAGGTCATCCTGGCGAGCGTGGCGGCGCTGCTGTGCTACGGCTTCGCCGAGTTCTCCCGCCAGGTCGACGGATCGAGGCTCCTGCCCGTCCTCATCTGGCTGCTGTTCCCGCTGTTCGTGGTCGTGCTGCGCGCGCTGGCCAGGGGCGTCCTGGCCCGGCTCGGGCTGTGGCGCATCTCGGCGCTGGTTGTCGGCAGCGGGGAAGCGGCCCACCAGGCGGCGAGCGCGCTGATGTCCGAACCGGGGCTGGGCTACGACGTCGCCGCGACGATCAGCGCCGTGTCCATCGGCCAGGGTGCCATCGGGCAGGGCTTCGTCGGCCAGGGCGCGGACTGGCGCCCCTGGACCCAGGCCATGCGGCAGTTCGACGCGGAGCTGCTGGTGCTCGCGCCCGACGGCCAGGGCGGGCCGGGCCGCCAGGCCATCGAAGGCCTGGTGCGTGAGCGCGTGCCCTTCGCGATGATGCCGCAGCTCGACGGGCTGCCGGTGCTCGGCTTCGACCAGACGAGCTTCTTCAGCCACGACACGGTCATGTTCTCGTTCCGCAACAACTTGGCAAAGCCGGCGGCGCGGTTCGTGAAGATCGCGTTCGACCTGGCCGCGACGGCTGCCGGGCTGCTGGTGGTGTGCCCGGTCTTCCTGGTGGTGGCCGCCTTGGTGAAGCTTGACGGCGGGCCGGTGCTGTTCGCCCACCGCCGCATCGGCGCCAACGGCAGGACGTTCCGCTGCTTCAAGTTCCGCTCCATGCGGACAGACAGCGAGGAGGTGCTGCACGCGCTGCTGGCCCAGGACGCCGCAGCACGGGCGGAGTGGGCGGAAACGCAGAAGCTGCGCGACGACCCGCGCGTGACCTGGATCGGCAAGCACCTGCGCCGCACCAGCCTGGACGAGCTGCCGCAGCTGCTGAACGTGCTGCGCCTGGAGATGAGCCTGGTCGGGCCCCGCCCCATCGTGCAGACGGAGGTCGCGCGCTACGGCGACAACATCGCCTACTACTACGAGACGCGGCCGGGGCTGACCGGCCTGTGGCAGGTCAGCGGCCGCAGCGACACGTCGTATGCGCAGCGGGTCCAGCTGGACACCTGGTACGTCAAGAACTGGACCCTGTGGCACGACATCGCCATCCTGGCGAAGACGCTGCCCGCCGTGCTGAAGCGCCGGGGGGCGCACTAGCATGGGCTTGTTCAGCTGGCTGTCCCGCCGCCCGCCGGCCGCGGTGGAACGCCGCGCCCCGCGGCCCCGCCCTGGAAGGGAAGCCGGCCAGCCCGGCCACGCTTCTCCTGGGCACACGTCTTCCGGCCACGCGTTTTCCGGCACCGCGACCCCTGACCGCGTGCTTCCCGCCGGCAGCGTGTTCACGCCGACGCAGCCGAAGCCCGGCCGCCGGCAGAGCGTCCGCCGCGCCGTGGAGCTCGCGCGCATCCTGCAGGCGCTGGAAGAAGACAAGGCCCACGTCGTGCTGTACTCCGAGCGCGGCCGGGGCAAGACGTCGCTGTCCAACCTGGTGGTGGACCGGCTGCGCCGCGACGGCATCGTGGTCGCCCGCCACACCTGCGAGGCCGGCAGCACCTTCGATTCCATCCTGCGCGGCCTGATGCAGAGCCTGCCGGACTCCCTGCTCGCCGCGCCGGTCCGGCCCGGCGTCGCGGACGGGTGTGAGGCCGCCCTGCCGGAAATGGAGCTGCGGCCGCGGGACGTGGTGTCCCTGCCGTCCCGCCTGGCCTGCACCCGCCTGGTCTGCGTGGTGGACGAGTTCGACCGGGTGGAGGACGCATCCACGCGCACGCGCTTCGCCGACACCATCAAGCAGCTGTCCGACCGGGACGTGCCGCTGCTGTTCGCCATCGTGGGCGTGTCGGAGGACCTGGACCAAATCCTGGGGCAGCACCCATCCATCCAGCGCAACGTGGTCGGCGTCCACCTGCCGCTGTTCACGGATGCGGAGATCGCGCAGCTGATCACCCGGGGCGGGCGGGAAGCGGGCTACACCTTCTCCCTGGCCGCCGTGGCGCGGGTCGTCGTGCTGGCGCGGGGGATGCCCTACATGGCCCAGCTGCTGGGCCTGCGCTTGATCCAGGCCGCAGCCGCACGCGGCGACACGACCGTGCTGGAGAACGACCTGCACGCGGCCGTGTCCCGGCTGATCGCCGATGCCAGCAACCGCGTGGTGGCGCTGTACGCGTCGCTGACCGACCACGGCCGCGATGCGGCCACCGTGGCGGCGCTCCGCCGGATCGCGACGGCGGCGCAGGACCCGTGGGGCCGGCTGCCGGTCGTGGCCGGGGCGAATGGTGGCGTCGTGGTCGGCGACCACCCGATCACGGCCGCTTCCTGGTCGCGGATCGCGGCAGCGGGCATCCTGCAGGCCAGCGAGGCCGGCCCGGGCTTGTTCACCTTCAATGAGCGCCCGCTGATGCACCATGCGCTGCTGCTGGCCGCGCGCGACGCGACGCTGATGGAAGCGGACGCCCCGCGCGCAACCGAACGGCTGGCACCCGCCGATGCGCGCGGCGTCCGCTCCCTTGTTCCCGGCGACTGAACGGCGCCGCTTCGAACCCTTCTGGCCGGAGGCCAACATCATGGATACCCACGTCAGCCAGCTTTCCGTCCCGGCGCGACCGGCGCCGGTGGTGAAGGCGGCGCAGCTGGCCAAGCTGCTGCGGCGTCACATCTGGCTTGTCGGCGCCTGCGGCCTGATCGCAGCGGCCGGGACCTACGCCTTCGCACGCACCCTGCCGAAATCCTACACCGCCAACAGCACGCTGACGGTGGAAGGTGAGCGCTTCGCCATCCCCGAGCTGCAGGGCGCCCTGCGCAGCGAGAACGCGCCGGACCCGATGCCCTGGGTACGCACGGAGGTGCAGGCGCTGACGGCGCGCGCCCTGGTCCAGAAGGTCGTGGACCAGCTGAAGCTGGAGCAGGTGCCGGAGTTCAACGCCCTTCTGCGTCCGCCCGGGCTGCTGGACACCGCCAAGGACACCGTGCGTTCCTGGCTGCCGCAGCCGACGGACGGCGCAGCCCAGCCCGGCCCCGACGAGGCGGTGCTGAGCGCCGTCACGAAGTCGCTGAGCGTGTTCCAGGACAACCGCAGCCTGGTGATCTCCGTGTCCTTCACCGCGCAGGATCCCCGCCTGGCCGCGTCCGTCATCAACACCCTGATCGGCAGCTACATCGAATCCCGCGCCAAGCGCCGGGTGGACGCCAACCGCGAGGCCAACAACGCCATGGCCGGTCGCATCACCCAGGCGCGCAGCGACCTGGAAGCGATCGAGAAGCAGATGCGCGACCTGCGCAGCCAGGATGAGCTGGTGGGCCTGCGCGCCGGCAGCGTCGGCCAGCAGCAGCTGGAGGAACTGAGCACCGCCGCCGCCCGCGCGGGGGTGGAGCGCACGCAGCTGGAAGCCACGTGGGAGCGCGCGACCGCCCTGGCCAAGCAGGGATCGTCCGACGCCCTGGCCTCCGTGCTCGGCTCCACCATCATCGCCCAGCTGCGGGAACAGGAGACCACGGCCGTCCGCCGCCTGGCGGAGCTGTCGTCGCGCTACGGTTCCGGCCACCCCAGCGTGCGCAGCGCCTCGGCCGACGTGGCGGCGGTGCGCCACCGGATCAGCGACGAGGCGCAGCGCATCGTCGCCTCGCTCGGCACCCAGGTCCGCGTCGCGCGGGAGCACGAGGCGAACGTGCAGCGCCAGCTGGCGGACGCGCGCCGCGCCGGCGTGACAACGGCCAACGCCCAGGCCCAGCTGACGGAACTGGAGAAGGAGGCAGCATCCCGCCGCGCGCTGTACCAGACCCTGATGGAGCGGGCGCAGCAGACGGTGGCGCAGCCCAGCGGCACGGAAACGCCGGATGTGCGCGTGCTCAGCCCCGCCGTGGCGCCCGGCCTGCCGTCCGGCCCCAACATGAAGGTCGCCGTCGGCATGGGCGGCATGGGCGGCGTGCTGCTGGGCTGCCTGCTGGCGCTGACGCAGATGCGCAGCGTGGGCGGCTTCGCCAACCCGGCCGACGTGACGGGGGCCACCGGCCTGCCCGTGCTGGCGTCCTTGTCCCGGTCCAGCCTGGGCCGCGGCCGGTCCGCCTTGTCCACCCGCGTGTGTTCGGCCCCGAACGGGTCGGAAGCGGAGGCGATGCGCGCGCTGCGGACCAGGCTGCGCTTCTCCGGCCGGGGCAAGGTGCCGCGGGCCGTGCTGTTCACCGGCGTCGGCGACGGGGCATCGGACATCGCCGCCGCGCTCGCGCGGGTGGCGGCGACGGATGGGGAGCGGGTGCTGCTGCTGGAAGGAAACCTGCGTGCGCCGGAACTGGGCACGCTGGTCGGCAACCGGGATAACGGCCTGCTGCCGGTGCTGACGCAGCGCGCTGACTGGCGCGACGCGGTGGTGCACGACCGGGTCAGCCCGCTGGACCTGCTGCTGGTGGGGCAGCGGGTCAGCGAGGGCGACGTGCTGCTGTCGAGCATCGAGATGCAGAACCTGCTGATCGAGGTGCGGGAAGACTACGACCTGGTGATCCTGGACGCGCCGCGGGCGCTGGTCGCCGGCGCCGCGGCGCTGGCGCAGCGGGTGGACGCGGTTGTGCTGGTGGTGGACGCGCGCGAACCCATCGCGGCCGCGCAGGACGCGGCGGGCCGGCTGGGCGCCACCACCCGCGCGCCCTTGTCCGCCGTGGTCGCGACCAGGTCGTGAGCGTGCTGGCCATGGAAGGCTTTCCCATGCACGGGGCGGCGGCGGCGCTGCTGATCGGCGCCGGCGCGCTGCTGTTCCTGCTCGCGGCGCATCCCTTCGTCACCTACCCGCTCAGCCTGCGGATGCTGGCCCGGCTGCGCCCCCGGCCCGTCCGGGCCGGCTGGGCTGGCGCGCCCCCCAGGACCGCGCTGTGCGTGTGCGCGTACAACGAGGAAGCGGTGATCCGCGCCAAGGCGGAGAACATGCTGGCGATGCGCGCGGCGGTTCCGGCGCTGGAGATCCTGGTCTACGTCGATGCCGCCTCGGACGGCACGGCGGCCATCCTGCGGGAGTACGCGGACCGGCTGCGCCTGGTGGTGTCCCCGGCGCGGCTGGGCAAGACGCACGGCATGAACCTGCTGATCGGCATGACGGACGCCGAGTACATCGTGTTCAGTGACGCCAACGTGGCCTTCGCGCCCGACGCGCTGCCGGCGCTGCTGGCGCCCTTCGCGGACCGGGAAGTCGGCGCGGTGTGCGGCCACCTGCACTACACAACCGCGGATGGCGGCGCGACGGCGGCCACCGGCCTGCGCTACTGGCGGCACGAGGAAGGGATCAAGGCGCTGGAAAGCGCCACCGGATCGGTGATGGGGGCGGACGGCTCCATCTTCGCGATACGCCGGGCACTGCACGCACCGCCGCCGCCGGACCTGATCGACGACATGTACGTGTCCCTGATGGTGCTGTGCGCCGGCGCCCGCATCGTGCGCGCCCCGGACGCCCTGGCGTTCGAGGAAACGGCGTCCCGCCCGGCCGAGGAGTTCCGGCGCAAGGTGCGCATCGCCTGCCAGGCCTTCAACGTTCACCGCGCGCTGTGGCCGCGGCTGCGGCGCTTGCCGCTGGTCGACCGCTACAAGTACGT
The DNA here is from genome assembly GCA_032360045.1 of Amazona ventralis. Classification (NCBI taxonomy): domain Eukaryota; kingdom Metazoa; phylum Chordata; class Aves; order Psittaciformes; family Psittacidae; genus Amazona; species Amazona ventralis. Next base: position 15,222 of record JAUELR010296653.1, read on the forward strand.
TTCGCACAAGCTGCTGCGCTGGCTGACGGGCTACCTGCTGGCGGCCTCCGGCGTGTGCGTGTTCGCCGGGCTGGCTGTGGCGGGCGGCTGGCTGGTGGGGGCCACGCTGCTCCTGGTGGGCGGGCTGGCGCTGCTGGCCGTGTGGCGGGCGCGGCGGGGAAAGCTGGCGGCGCTGCGCGACGTGGCCGGGGCGTTCCTGGCAACTGCGGTCGGCGTGTGGCGGTCCCTGCGCGGTGACCGCTTCCAAACCTGGACCCCACCGGTATCCGCCCGCACCATGCCCGGGGGACTTCCTGGGGCGCTTCCTGCGACCCTCAAGGTCGGCCGGGAGGTCGTGGGCTGATGCGCGTCGCGATGATCGACCCGTCCTTGTTCACCGTGCCGTACGACTGCGCCCTGGCGCGCGGCCTGGAGCAGGCCGGCTGCCAAGTGACGCTGTACGGACGCCGCCCCGGCCCGGACGACAACCAGGTCGGCGCCGTCCCCTTCTCCGCCCACTTCTACCCCGTCGCCGGGCGGCCCGCGCTGGCTGCGCTGCCCGGGCCGCTGCGCCTGGCGGTCAAGGGGGCGGACCACGCCGCCTCCATGGCCCGGCTGGTGCGGCGCCTGCGCCGGGAACAGCCGGGCGTCATCCACTTCCAGTGGCTGCCGCTGCCGATGGTGGACGGCCTGTTCCTGCCGGCGCTGCGCCGGGTGGCGCCGCTGGTGCTGACGGTGCACGACACCAATCCTTTCAACGGCGACCCGACGGCCGGCCTGCAACGCCACGGCTTCGCGCGCTGCATCCACGCCGTCGACCGCCTAATCGTGCACACCGCCCAGGGGCGGGAGCGCATGGTGGCGCACGGCGTCCCGCCGGAGCGCGTAACCGTGCTGCCGCACGGACCGTTGCTGGACGCGAAGGCGGAGACGGGGCCGGACCCGATGGACGAGGAACTGACCTTCGTGCTGTTCGGCAAGATCAAGCCCTACAAGGGCGCCGACCTGCTGATCGAGGCCTTCGCAGCACTTCCCCCCGCGCTGCGCAGCCAGGCCAGGATACGCATCATCGGCAAGCCCTACATGGACCTGGCGCCGCTGCACCGCCTGGCGGAAGAGAATGGGATCGCCGACCGGGTCGCGATCGAGCCGAGGTTCGTCGGCGACGAGGAGATCCCGGCCCTGTTCGGGCGCAACACCGTCGCGGCGTTCCCGTACCGGGAGATCGAGGCCAGCGGCGTGCTCTCCTTCGCGCTGGCGCAGGGACGGCCGGTGGTCGCGTCGTGCCTCGGGAACTTCCGCGACACCCTGACGGACGGGGTGCAGGGTCGGCTTGTTCCCGTGGGGGACGTGCCGGCGCTCACCGCGGCGCTTGCCGCGATGGTCGGCGACCGTGGCTTCGCCGCGTCCTGCTCCGCCGCATCCCTGCTCCTGGCCGGACAGGCCCCGAGCTGGGCGGAGATCGGGAAGCAGACGGCCGCCACCTACGAGGCGGTCCGGCAGAGCCTGACGGAGCGCCGGTTCCCCCGCGGCCCCGCCCCGCTGGCCGCGCAAGGTGGACAAGAATTAACCAGTCAAGGTGCGCAGTGAGACTCAGCTCTGTATAACAATTGCAATAGTGCAGTCGGGATTTTGAGGCAAAAAGCAGGGCCAAGAAACCCATGTCTCATCGCGT
>JAUELR010583252.1:0-15444 GCA_032360045.1 Amazona ventralis
CGACACCTGGAAGGCGCCGCCGAGCGAGGCGAGGAAGCCGCTGTCGGTGAAGCGGTAGGAAGCCGCGTAGGTGCCGCTCACGAGGTCGAAGTCGAGCCCGCGCTCGGTGACGTTGAACTGCGTCTGCGCCCGCGTGAAGACCGGGCTCACGCTCGCCGAGAACTGCTCGCCCGTGTAGCCCGCCGTGACGCCGGCCGTGCCCTTGAGCGTGTCGTTGTTGGTGATCGGTATGCGCGACTGCGTCGACGTCGAGCGGTTGTAGGAGGCCGAGCCGATGGCCAGCAGGAGCCAGCGCTGGTCGACGAACAGCGGATGGCTGGCGTTGAAGGCCGAGGTGGTCGAGTCGCCCTCGACGTCGAGAGACTGGAACGGGCCATGGATCACGTTGATGTGCCCGCGGCTGAACGAGGCGCCCACGCGCGAGCCATCGTCGAACACCGGCATGTTGTAGCCGAAGTTGCCGGCGAGATCGCCGCCGGACCTGACGAAGTAGGCCAGGAACTTGTCGTCGATGCCGAACGGGGCGTAGCGCTGCAGCAGGAAGCCGCCTTCCGTGCGCCCGACGGAGCGCACGCCCTGGTTGTCGACGAAGAACTGCAGGGCGTTGGTGGGGGGCTCCAGCACGCCGAGCTGGATGTCGGTCAGGCCGAACTGCGCGCCGGGCTGCAGGAAGGCCTGGACCTGGGCCACGCCGGTCTTGTTGAAGCCGGCCACGCGGTCGCCGAGCGCGTTGGGGTCGATCACCTCGCCGGGCGTGCCGCCGAAGCGGCGCTGGAGGTAGTCGGACCCGAGGGCGCCGTTGTTCTTGATCTCGACCTTGCCGAGCTTGCCCTCGACGATGCCGATGCGCAGCGTGCCGGTCTTGAGATCCTGGGGCGGCAGGTAGGCGGCCGAGGTGGCGATCTTGCGCTCGGCGTAGATGTCGTTCACCGCCTTCACGATGCGCTGCACGGTGGCGATGTCGACGCGCTTGCCGATGTAGGGGGCCGCGACGGCGTCGAGTTCCTGGCGGGTGATGAAGGTCGAGGGGTCGAAGGCGACCTTCTTCAACAGGAACGTGGGCCCGCCCGGGGCCGCGAGGACGGCCGGGCGGTTCGGCCCGGTCAGCACGGCGGGCCCGGCGGGGCCGGGCGCGGTCTGCTCGATGATGCGCTGCTCGTTGCGCTGGTTCTGTTTGGTGATCAGGCCGGGGTCGATCTGGGGCGCCACCGTGGGCGGAAGCGCCTGGGCCCACGCTGGCGAGGTTCCACCCAAAGCGGCCAGGACGGCGACCGCGATGGCCGGGAACGGTCGAGCTCGGACGACGGGGCAGGCCGGGCCATGTGGGTCTCCTTCCGAAGCGGCCGCGCGGCCCCGCAGCCCCGTCTCCGTTCCCCCGTCGGTCGCGGCCCATCGGCTGTCGGGTGGCTCCCTGCCATCGCGACGGCGAGAAGCGTCCTCTGCCCGGCGGTCGCCGTCCCGTTGAGCAGGCTTCATGGATCTGGTGACTCGGAGGTGGGACGACATCGTCTGGGCGGGATCAGAAGTGATACTCGAGCTGTCCCTTCACGGCGTGGTCCTGCGCCCGCGCACCGACCTGCCCGGAATAAAGCGCCGCGAGCGTGAAGGCGTCGGCAGGCTTCCAGTCGAGGCCGGCCTGGGCCGACAAGGCGTCGCGGTCGATCGGCACGCCCTCGACCGTGAACGCGGACGAGCCGGAAGCGAAGGATTCGAGCGTGCCCGGGCGCACGTCGCCGAAGGCGTGGCGCCATCCGAGGAAGGCGTGGGCCCGGATCGGGGCGGCGGCGGAAAGCGCCGTCTCGGAGCGGATCCCGAGCGTCGTGGTCCCGAGGTCGTAGCTCCGCCCCGCTCCGATGAGCGCCGCCGCTCCCCCTTTCTCGACGAACCCGTCCTGGTCGATGTGGATGGCGGCGGCGGTGAACAGGGGCTCGAGGAAGCCGCGAGCGACCGCGAACCTGTAGCCCGCCTCGCCGAACCCTTGGGCGATCGTGCCGCCGTAGCTCGACCGCGCGGCGTCGAGGAAGCCGGGGAACGCGATCGTCCGCCCGAGGTCCGTGCGCAGGCCGCCCCCGACCGCGCCGAGGTTGACGTCGAGCGCGCCGTAGCGCGTTCCCGCGTAGAGGCCGGCCGTGAAGCTCTGCACGGTGCCGCTGCTGGCGCGGCGCGCCACGTCGATCGCGTCGCTGGTATAGGCGCCCGCGACGCCGAGCGACCACGGTCCGAGGAAGGTCGGCAGGCGCCCGTCGGCGCCGAGCACGAAGCCGCCGAGCGAGCGGCCGAGCGTCGCGGCGTCGCGGTCGCCGCCGTTCGTGCCGAAGTCGCCGAAACCCTGTCCCCAGGTGCCGTAGGGCGAGCGGGCCGCCCTCGCCGCTCCCCCGCCGAAGCCGCCGTCCGCGTCGGCCTCCGTGTGGAGGTGGTTCAGGATGCCCTCGCGGACGAAGCGGTTGTCTTCCAATGCCGCCGTCACGGCGCTGGCGTGGATCTCGCCCGACAGGGCGTCGAGCGCCTGGACGGCCCCGGCCCGGTTCTGGCCCAGCAGGGCGTAATACAGAGCCGCCGCATTGTAGTTCGGCACGCCGGTCGCCCCGTCGCCGGGCGTGTTGCCCGTGGCGAGGAAGGCGAAGCTGGCCGGACCCAGGCTTTGGAGGGCGCCGGCGGTGGCGGCCTGGTCCGGCGTCGTGGCCACGGTCCCGAACGGCTGTTGGGCGAAGGCCAGCACGACCGTGCTCGGGCCGTAGATGAGGAACGGATTCAGGAAGACGAGGTTGCTGGTGGTGTTCAGGTCGGAGAAGCGTCCGGTGACGCCGCCCTGCGCCGTGAGCAGCGTGTAGCGCGCGGCCGGGTTGTAGACGCCGCCCGCGGCGATGACGTCCACGGTGCCGCCTGTGATCGTTCCGGCTCCCGTTGTGACCACCCTGTCGTTGTCGCCCATCGGATCGATGGCGACCCGGAACGTCGAGCCCGGCGCGAACGACACCGCCCCGGTGGCGTTGAGCTGGGCGTAGGGCGTCCGCAGTCCGGGTTGCACGGTGGCGTTCGCCAGGGCCGCGAAGCCGCCCACGGTGCCGGTGCCCGCCAGCACGGTGCCGCGTTCGAGCGTGACGGTGCTCGACGCGAGACTTCCGTCGACGATGAGGGTCCCGTTCTGCACCGTGGTGGGCCCCGACAGCGTGCTCCGCCCGGTCAGGTCGAGCGCGCCGTCGCCGCCCTTGATGAGCGCGCCGGCGCCCGACACGGCGTTGGCGAAGGCCGCATCGGCGTTCTGATCGATGACCAGCGTGCCGGCGTCCGCGATGGCGCCCGGGCCGAAGCTCGCGGCCGAGCCGATGAGCGTGCCTGCGGCGACCGTGGTCCCGCCCGTGTAGCGGTTGGTGGCGGAGAGCGTGAGCTCCCCCGACCCGGTCTTCGTGAGGTGCCCGGGGCCCGAGACCCGGCCGCTGATCGTCTCGCTGAAGGCGCCGGTGTCCACCGTCGGGTCCTGGCGGGTCGTCAACAGCACGGCGTTGGCGAGGACGATGTCCGGCGCCACGAAGGCCAGCGTGGTGTTGCGGTCGAGCCGGAGCGTGCCGCTGCCGATCGCGCCGGCGTCGCCGATGGCGAGCGTGCCGCCCTCCACCACCGTGCCGCCGCTGTAGCTGCTCGGGCCCGTGAGGGTTTCGCGCCCGGCCTGGAGCACCAGCGCACCGGAGCCGGAGATCGCCCCCGAGAAGGTGTCGGCGGCCGCCGTGAGCGTCAGGGTCTGCCCTCCGAGCTGGACCTGTCCCGCGCCGGACAGGCTGCGGATGGACGCCCCGGCCGCGGTTCCCGCGATGTCGAAGACGGCGTCGTCCCGCAAGCCGCTCGACGCCGCGATCGCGCCCGCCCCGGCGAGGGAAAGCTGGCCCGACGACAGGGTGGTCGAGCCCGTGTAGCCGTTGACCCCCGTCAGAGTGACGAGGCCGGGCCCGGTCTTGGTGAGCGAGCCGGCGCCCGCCAGCGACGCGCTGACCGTGCCCTGCTGGAGCGCGAACAGGTTCGCCCGCACCGTGCCGTCGGCGACGACGCCCCCGGTCAGCGACAGGGTCCCCACCGCCACCGTGTTGCCGCCGAGGTCGAAGGTGCCGGCCCGCTGGTTGAACGTGCCGATGGCTCCGCCGAGCGGCCCGGTGACCCTGAACGCCGCCGCGTTGTTCACGACGGCGGCGTTGAGCGTGCCGGCCACGTTCGCCGCGGCGGCGTTGGTCAGGGTCGTCGCATTGAGCGTCCCGGCCGAGCTCAGCGTCCCACCCTGGTTGAGGATCGTGCCGGCCGTCAGCGCGCCCGAGCCCACCGTCACCTGGCCCAGGTTGGTCAGAGTGCCGATCGTGCCGAAGCTGTTGGCGCCCACGGCCAGCGACGCCCCGGACGCGTTGTTGAAGGCGCCCGTCGTGCCACCGAGGGCGCCCGTGACCGTGACGCTCGCCGTGTTGTTCACGGTGCCGGCCGTCAACGTCCCGGACAGGGCCGCGGTCCCCGCGTTGCCGATCGTGGTCGCCGTGACGCTGCCGCCCGACGTCAGCGTCGACCCGGCCGCGCCGTTGATGACGCCCGCCGCGAGGGCGCCCCCGCCGACCGTGACCGCGCCCGCGTTGCTCAGCGTGCCGATGCCCGAGAAGCTGCCGTCGCCCACCTGCAGGGACGCCCCGGCGGCGTTGTTGAAGGCGTTCGTGACCCCGCCGAGCGCGCCCGCCACCGTGAAGGAAGCGGCGTTGTTGACGGCCGTGGCGTTCAGAACGCCCGACAGGGTGACGGCGCCGGAATTGGAAAGCGTGCCGACGGACAACTGCCCGGCGCCGGACAGGGAAGCGCCGTTCTGGTTCGCCACGGTCTGGGCCGACAGCAAGCCGGAGCCGATCGTGACCGTGCCGCCGTTGGTCAGGGTTCCGATGCCCGAGAAGCTGTTCGTCCCGACCGCGATCCTGGCGCCGGCGGCGTTGGTGACGTTTGACGAGCCGCCGAGCGGCCCCGTCACGGTCAACGTCGCGGTGTTGACCAGCGACGGGACGTTCAGCGTGCCCGCGAGTTGCAGCGACCCGGCGTTGTTCAGGCTCACGGCGCTCAATGTGCCGGCCGAAGCGAGGGTCGCCCCGGCCTGGTTCGCGATCGTCGTGGCCGAAAGCGTGCCGGAGCCCACCGTCAACGATCCGGCGTTGGTCAGGGTGCCGATGCCCGTGTAGCTGCCGGCCCCGACCATCACCGTGGCGCCGGCGGCGTTGGTGATGTTCGACGAGCCGCCGAGTGCGCCCGTGACGACGATCGAGCCGCCGGCGGCGTTCGCGATGGAAACCTGGTTCAGCGTGCCCGCGAGGTCGGCGGTGCCGGCATTGGCGAGGGTCCCCGTCGACAGGACGCCGGTCGATGCGAGCGTGGCGCCCGCCTGATTGGCGAACGAGCCGTTGCTGGTCAGCGTGCCGCCGTTGGTCAACGTGCCCGCGTTGGTGACCGTCCCGAAGGTCGCCGCCCCGCCGGGGGCGACGACGAAGGCGGCGTTGTTTTGAAGCGAGGAGCTCAGGGTGATCGCGCCCGACACGTCGAGCGTCCCGGCCAGCACGGTCGTGGCGCCGGTGTAGCCGTTGTTGGCGCCGCTCAGCACCAGCGTTCCCGCGGTCGTCTTGGTGAGGCCGCCGTTCCCCGTCACGGTGCCCGCATAGGCACCGGCCTCGATCGCGTCCGGGGTCGCGGCTGCCACCAGCCGCACGACGGTGTTGGCACCCGTCCCGCCGCCGGCATTGCCGGGCAAAGCCAGCGTGCCGCCGTCGAGCACCAACGTTTGGATCTGGGCCGAATCGTTGGTCAGGCCGATGGCGCCGAGGCGCAGCACGGAGCCGGCGCTCACCGCGACCGTGTAGGCGGTGTTGCCCGTGAATCTGAAGCCGTCCGGCGTCACGGTCGAACCGTCGGCGAGGTTGACGGCGGCGCTGCCCGCTCCGTCGAAGAGGGCGGACTGACCCGGACTCGTCAGCTCGCCGGCGGTCCAGTTCGCCGCTGTCGCATAGTTCGACGTGGCTCCGATCCAGGTGGAGGGCACGTCGACCTGTTGGGCCGACGCACGCGCGCCCGCCAGGGCGACCAGGCCCAGGGTGGCCGTGCCCAGCAGCAACCGCCGCCGCAGGGATCTGGAAGCGACGTGTCCGCACGCCGAACGAGCTCGTAACGACCACCCGCGATCATCGACCGGCTGCACTGGGGTTCGACCGTTCAAACCCCGTTCCGTTGACATCCGCCCGCCCCGCCTCTGCCTTCACGGACCACAAAGCCCGAGGTGGAGGCTCGCACAGGATGCCCATACAATCCAAGGTGAAAGACCATCTCGAAAGGCTGATCTCGCTGCGGTGTTGTGATTGTGCAACGAAAGGTTCTTCAAGAGAAGCACAATCGTGCTCCGTTTTAACTGACTCACAAGTATTTGCTATGGCATCGAAGTTGACGACGACGCCCGTGACTGCCGTCAGAATGACGCCTGATCGCAGCTCTGCGGTCATGAAGACTCAGGCGGAGGTGGGCAGTCCCTCCATACTAAACACATGACACCGTGCGCGGTAGCATGACAGTGCCTAAACTCTTGCCCAAGGGTCCCACTCCGCCGCTTTCCTCGAAATCGAGTGTTGCGGGAAGCGCGGTTGATTCGGCGATCACTCGATCGCCCGCCGTCCGTTGAAATCGGAGCATCGCGCTGAAATCGTCGCCATCACCCTCATGAAACTCCGGATCCACGGCTCGTCGGCGCTGTCCGGCTCGAATGAAGCAGCACGCGACGGCTCCGACACTGGGATCTGACGCTGACCTGACGCTGACCTGGCGCTGACTCGGCACTCGGCGTGATCGATGGCGACACCGAGAACATACTGCGACTTCGGCCCACATCACGATCCTTGCCCGTCATGAGGCCAGGCACGATGCGTGACGGAATTACGTCGCCTCGGCGGGTGAAGCGAGGCGCATCGACGTCTCGAAGCACAGCTCTTCGAGGAAGCTTCGCTTTCGCCCTGTCGGGATGATCGACTCGCAGGCTCGTCACCCGCCGGCTGTCGCCGGCGTAGGATGTTGAGGCCCGCGACATGCTCCTCCCACGCGGGCATGTTCTCGCCGGGTTGGAAGGTGAGGCTCAGATCGTGTCGATCCAGGCCGACGTCTCGGAGTCGACCGGCGGTGTGTTCTCCTCGGCGGGGAAAGCCGACCGGCGCAATCCTCGCGCCGACGCACCGTAGAGGTTCTGCAGCGCACGGCGGAGGGAGCGGCTGTTCGCGAAGCCGCACCGACCCGCGATCTCATCCGCGGCCAAGCCGGCGCCGGCCCGCGTCGTCAGCAGCCGATGCGCCTCGGCCGTCCGGTGGCGCCGCACGGCAGCGGCCACGCCGCCCTCAGGCTCCATCAGCCGGTACAGAGTGGCGCGTGACACCCCGAAGTGATCCATCATCATGTCGGCGCCGAGATCGGGCCGCGCGATCTCGCGCGCGATCAGCCGCTGGACGCGCCCGAGGTCGAGCGGCGGCTTCGGGGGGCTTCTTCCTCCGACGGGATCGCCGCCGTGGCGTGGTCGAGGCCGTGATCGCGCACCCAGGCAGGCCGCGAGGAGGTCGAGGCAGGCCAGCCCCGCCGCTTCGGCCAGTGGCGCGGTCAGAGCCGGTGCGATGCTGAGCAGGTGCTCGAGGTGCGCCGCGACCAGGCGAGCCTCGGGCGAGGCTGCCGCCAGGACGCGGCCGCCGGCGAAGGCTCTGCGCGTCAACCGCTCGGCGAACAACGACCGGGGCGCCACCAGCGTGATGACGCGGTGGTCGGTGACGTCGATGCGCATGGGCGTCAGCAGGTCGACCAGAACGCAATCGCCCGGCGCGGCGGTGGCGTGGCGCTCGCCGAAGGTGCCGGCGAGGCAGCCTTCGACGACGGCGTCGACTGCGACGACATCGAGGGAATGGCGTGCGACGAGTGCCTTGTCGCGGAATGCCTTGTGGGCCGTCGTCCGCAGGTCAGCGATCAACACGGGGCCGAGGCGATGGCCTTCGAAGCTGGCGCGGAAGCCGTCTCGCTGCTCCGGTGTGACGAGGATGTCGTGCGAGAAGCCCAGCGCCGCGCGCCAGGCCGCGATGCGCGCATCCGGCGGATGCGTGTCGGGATCGATGCGAAGATGGACGGATTGGGATTGCATGACGGGTCTGCCGCCGGACGGATCACGATGGGCCATTCCGTTTTCTACCAACGTTTTGAGAAGATATGTCCGAAACGGCATGCCTTGATCGCATGAGCCGTGGACAGGCTTCTCAGCATCAGCTTAGGCTGTCGCTGAAAAGACGCGACGATGTCACGAGCAGCCCCGATTGATCATCTTCGATGCCGAACAGGGATGCGGCGACCCAGCGCAGTAATCCACGAGGCCGGCGTATTATAGATCGTTAATTAAGATTGATGATCATACATCTCGTTCCATTGTCGATGAGTCTATATTCTTTTCTGTAGAAGAAAGGTGAGGAGGGCAGACCCGATGAAGGACGACGCCGGACTGGATCAAGGCGGCTCGGCGTGCAGGTTGGCGGCCCTCGTCGGTGCACTCGCCCGGGAGGCTGCGCCAGCCTCGCACCGTACGTTGGAAGCACCCGTGTTTCCTGAACCCGCGACGTGATGGACGCGGTTCCATTTCCCTGGCCGGCCAGCGGAACGGGCGCGGTTGCCGGCGTCGAGCAGGCGGAGGGCGGCGCCTTCAGGTCGATGGGCTGCGTCCTGACGCAGACGGAGTCCGGCACGGCCCTTGAGGACTGGCGGGAGATCAACAGGCGGATCGCCGACGTGAGCGTCGAGGCGAGCGCGCTGAACGGCTTCCAGGCGCAGATCGCGGCACGCCACCTCGGCCGTTCCCTGTCCATGCAGGTCCGTTCCGTGGCGCAGACCTCGATTCGCAACCGCGCCGTCGTCCGCAAAAGCGGGATCGACCACATCGCCATCACGGTCCTGGAGGCCGGCCACGCCGTGGGCGAGTTCCAGGGCCGCCTCGCCGAGGTCTCGGCCGGCGACGTGTTCTGCATCGACTATGCGAAGGAGTTCCGGCTCCGCTTCACCGACTTCGCCGAGACGGTCCTGGTCGTGCCGCGCCGCTTTCTCCCGAGGAACCTCCGCTCCGCCAGCCTGCACGGCCTGGTGATGCCGGGCGACAAGGCTGCGACCCGGCTGCTCGTCGCCCACCTGACGTCCCTGACCGAGCTCGCGATCGCCTTGACGCCCGAAGCCTCCGCCGTCGGCGTCGAGGCTGCCTTCCTGCTGGTCCAGGGCGCGCGCGGCAGCGCTGGAGCCGTCCAGAAACCCATGCGTGAAGGCAACCAGGCGCTGCTCCGCGAGGTGCTCGACTTCATCGACGCACGCATCACGAACCAGAGCCTCGGCTACGACGCGATCATGGACAGGTTCAAGCTGTCGAAATCCACACTCTACCGCCTCTTCGAGGACATCGGAGGCGTCAACGCCTACATCGTCGGCCGCCGCCTCGATGCGTGCCACGACGACATTGCCCGCGACGGCACCGGCACGTCGCTGATCGGACAGGTCGCCTTCTCATACGGCTTCCTCAGCCAGCCCCACTTCACGCGGCTGTTCAAGAAGCGATTCGGCGTCAGCCCGGGCCATGTCAGGGGCATGGCCATGAACGCCGACCAAACCGCACGGCAGGTCTCGACAGGGCGATCCCATCCCGCCGACGTCATCAATGAATGGTTGATCTTCTCGGATCCTCAATGAATTCGGGATCCTGTCGGGACGGCGTCGCCATCGGCGTGGGAAAGGCCCGGAGCAGGTCCCCTTCGTAGCGATTCGTCCCGTCCCGGCCGCTAGGAAGAAATCGACGGTCGAGCAACGGATTTGGAACCGGCGATCAAAGGCGGTTGTGGGCGATGTGCTAGTCGCATACACCTCGAAGATGAGCGACCGAGGCAGCAGGGCTTGCCGCGGTGGCGCGAGAGGCACGAGATCCAACACGAGAGACGCGCGTTGAAAAAGACATCATCCCTTGTTGGCGCACTGAGCCTGCTCGCCTTCGCGGCGCTGCAGGGCGCGCATGGACCGGCTCTCGCCCAGACTCCCAAGGTCCAAACGCCTGCAGACACGAAGAGTTCCAGCCCGGTCGACGACAAACCCGCGGCGGCGGGAACGCCATCGGCCGCCACGGTCCACGTCGGCGGCTTCCGCTCGGCGCAGTTCGGCATGGTGGAAGCGGATGTGCGAGCCGCCGTGGCCAAGGACTTCCCCGGCGATGCCGCAGGGCTGAAGTCCTCCACGAACCTCGCCGAGCGCACGCAGATCCTGACGGCGCACGTCAACGACATCATCCCGGACGGGGGCGGGGCCGACGTGTCCTACGTGTTCGGCTTCAAGTCGAAGAAGCTCATCCAGATCAACGTCCTCTGGTCCAAGGCGACGGACCCGAAGCTGACGCCCGAGCGCCTCCTGGCCGACGGCGACACGCTGCGCGACTACCTCCTGTCGGCGGGCTACAATCCCACCACGGTTACGGCCAACACGCGCGTGTCGTCCGGCGTTCTGCTGTTCCGCGGATCCGACGCCGACGGCCACACCACGGCGCTGATCCTCCAGGGGGTGGTCACGGGCGCCGACAAGGGGGCCGGCAACTTCGTGCCGGCCGGGCTGCTCCTGTTCTATGCGGCCGATCCGGCCAACCCGGACGTGTTCAAGCTCCAGCCGGGCAAGTTCTGACGCGACCGGCCGGGCCCCACGAGGCCCGGCGCCATCGTCGACACGCGCGAACGAAGGGTGATGCCATGCAGGTTCGTTGGAAGATCGGCGGCAACCGTCGCAACCGCCGCAACCTGCTCGGCTCCACGGCGCTCATCCCGGGCGCCTTCGCGCTGTTCGGCGCCGGCCCGTCCTGGGCGCAGGCGGTGAACATGGGCGCCTCGCCGGGCAACGTGATCATCCCGACCGGGCGCACGGCGACGCAGGTGACGTCCTCCGGGCGGACCACCAACATCACCACCTCGACGATGAGCGGCGGCAACGCCTTCAACTCGTTCTCGCGGTTCAAGGCGGGTGCGGGCAACACCGTCAACCTCCAGGTCCCGAGCAACGCCAAGAACCTCGTCAACATCGTTCGCGACGGCCCGGTCGACATCCAGGGCACGCTGAACAGCTACAAGAACGGGCAGATCGGCGGCAACGTCGTGTTCTCCGACTCGTATGGCTTCGTCGTCGGCAAGGGCGGCACGGTCAACACTGGCAGCCTCACGGTCGTGACGCCGAAGCAGGGCGTCAACGACGCCCTGATCGACGCTTCGGGCAACGTCAATTCGGCGCTGGCCGGCAACCTCATCCGGGGCAACGTGCCGCTGTCGGCGGATGGCTCGGTGATGATCGAGGGGCGCATCAACGCCCGGCACGGCGTGCACATCACGGCCCACGACGTCGTGGTGGCGGGCTCCTACGCGGCCGCGGCCAAGATGGCGCAGCACCGCGCCATGTTCGAGTCAACCGTCAACGCGTCCGGTCTCGTCGAGGGCGGCGCCATCGTGGCGCGCAACGGCTCGATCCGCATCGTGGCGGCAGGATCGGTCGACGTGCAGGCCGGCGCGGCCGTGGGGGCCGGCTCGCGTCCGGGCGCCCGGAATGCCGCGTCCGCCAAAGCGCCGCAGGTCGTGGTGCGCGCGAAGGACGACGTCACCCTGGCCGGCACGGTCGCGGCCCACGCCGTGGCGAACGGCGCCACCAACTGGCAGCCGCCCAGCTACGATCCGCAGACCAAGTTGTTCTATTTAAACGGCCAGGAGGGCTGGAGCTTCTGGTACTCCGCGCTCGACGCAAAGGGGCTGCCCGAGGATCACCAGGGCGGTTCTGCCATTTCCGTCTCAGAGAAAAGCGTGCTGGTGGCCATGGACGTGCAGACCGGCAAGGTGCGCTGGCAGCGGGAGGCAGGGCCGGGGCGCGTGGGGGCTGGCGTGCTTTCCACAGCCGGTCACGTGCTGTTTACCGGTGACGGCTACGGCAATTTTCTGGCTCTTGACCCGGCAACCGGCAAACCACTGTGGCACACACGCCCCGGAGCCAACATTGTGGGCGGTCCCATGACGTACCAGGCCAACGGAAAACAGTACGTCGTGATGGCAGCGGGCGACATCCTATACGCGTTCACCCTGCCGAAGTAGCGTGGAAGGGCACAAGGAGGCGCGATGGCAACGTACCTGATTGCAGGCATCACCGGAAATGTGGGCGGAGCGGCAGCAGATCGGCTGCTGAAGGACGGTCACAACGTACGCGCCGTAGTGCGCAACCTTGAGAAAGCCCAGCCCTGGGCGGAGCGTGGCGTGGAACTGATCCACGGCGAACTCACCAATGTTGCCGCGCTGGAGCAGGCGCTGACCGGCGTGGACGGTGCATTTGTCATGGTGCCGCCGAACGTAGCCCCCGAGCCAGGCATGCCGGAGTCGCGCGCGATCGTCGATGCGTTGCGCCAGGCGCTCACCCGCATCACGCCGCCTCGCGTGGTGGCGCTCTCCTCCATCGGCTCAGAGCAGACCAGCGGCCTTGGCCTGATTACCGCGACCCACTGGCTAGAGCAGGCACTGGGTAGCTTGACCGTGCCGGTGGCCTTTATCCGTGCTGGATCGTTCTACGAGAACTACGCGGGCGGCCTCCAGGGCAGCAAGGACTCCGGCGTTTTCTACAGCCTGTATGCCCCGGTGGACCGGCAACTGCCGATGATTGCCACCGCCGACATCGGCGCGCTTGCTGCGGAGCTGCTGACCACGGAGTGGACGAAGCGGCGCATCATTGAACTGGGTACGCTCGTGAGCCCCGTGGAACTGGCTGGCAGCATGGCGGAGGTGCTGGGACGCTCCGTAGAGGCGCAGACCTTTCCGCGCGAGACCTGGACCGCAACGCTGGAGCAGTTCGGCATCCCTGCAGGCCGCACGTGGGCCATGGAGGAAATGGTGGACGGCATCAACTCCGGTTGGATCCACCATGGCGTTCCAGGCACCGAGTCGCGCCTGGGCACCACAACGGCCGTCGAAGTGTATCGTTCGTATGCGCAGGGCTAATAACCCTGCAGAAACACAACACGGCTAATGTGAGTGTGGCCGCAGGCGTTCGACCTCGCATCTTGCTTCAGGCTCGTCCCGTTGTGATATCCAGGGGGCCCTGTCCAGTCGTGTCGCGTCGCCGGGCCGGTCGGCTCCGGGTAAAATCCAAGTACGTGCGCTAGACACCCATTTTCAGCTGTATCGCTTGCCTCTCTGTCCTGCTGTTACCTTTTGGGGGATCCTGTTGCGCCGTTCGTATACACAGCTCTTGCTGCCTTTCGGGCTTCTGGTCCTGTCGCACTCCACCATTCTGGCGCAAGGGTACTCGTTCGTATCGTTGCCGGAGCGACCGTCAGCCTCTAGCAGCGCCGATATTGATGAGCCGGCCAGCGATGAATCCCGTCTGGATGATGCCGCGCAGGACGATCGCAAGTTCCGCGCGCGTGTAACGCAAACGCCGCTCGACGATTGGTGGCGGCACCCCGGCGTCAGTGTCAGTGTCGGCATCAACGGCATTGGCGTGGATGCGGCAGAGGCTGTGCGGCAGGGCATCAATGTCCGCATCGGTGCGGAATTCCTGCGCTACACGGGCCAGTTCACCGAAGAGAATGCACTGGTCGACGTGAACGTGCGCCTGGGTGGCGTGCATGCCGGGGTAGACCTGTTCCCCTTTCAGCGCAGCAGCTTTCACATCAGCCCGCAACTGCGTTTCGGCATCCTGACGCGCGGTATTGGCAACGTCGTCATACCGCCCGGCCAGGTCGTCAGCTTTGGCGGCGCGGACTACACCTCTACGGTGAACGATCCGCTGCGCGGCACGGCGTACGTTGACACGCGAAAGTTTGCCCCGGGTCTTTCCATCGGCTTTGGCAACCTGGTGCCACGGGCGCGTGAACGGCATTGGACCTTCCCTGTCGAACTCGGGTTTTACTACATCGGTCAACCGAACCTGCAGGTCACCTTTGCAGGTACTGCCTGCTCCGTGACCCCAGGCAGGCCCCAGGGGTGCGACGATGTCACCAAAGACCCGGAATTCCAGAGCGATCTCGCCAGATTCATCCAACGCAACCGGCACAACGTGAGCTACGCCTCGCTGTTTCCGGTGCTCTCGTTTGGCGTAGGCTACCGCTTCTAAATGCAGGAACGGGGCGCACCTAGGGCGCTCTTCGCCTGCGCATTGACCGCCTGGCGCGGTGGTTGCTAGGCTCACGCTTGTTGTTCCGAGGTGTGTCGATGACCCGCTGCCATGCCGCACTACTTTCGCTGTGCCTGGTGGCAGGGCATGCTTCCGCAGCGGTGCCGGTCGCCCAAAAGGCTGCCGCTGCTCCGCAAGTTGAGTTGCACAATGAAGCTCTGCGGATGCGGGTGTACTTGCCGGATGCCCGGAAGGGCTTTTACACCGGTGTGCGTTTCGACTGGTCAGGCGTCATCGGCGACCTGCAGTTTGCGGGCCACCACCTGTACAGGCCGTGGTTCACCGCAGTAGACCCGGCGGAGCGGGATTTCGCCTACACCGCTACAGGAGTCGCAGCAGGGGCGAACAGTGCGGCGACCGGCCCCGTGGAAGAGTTCCAAACTGCCTTCGGCTATGACTCGGCAAAGGTGGGCGAGACCTTTCTGAAGGTCGGCGTCGGCATCCTGCGCAAGGTGGAGGACCGGCCATACCGCTTCGACACGCGCGCCGAATTGGTCGATGGCGGCCACTGGACGAGCCATGCCACTGCGACCAGCATCACCTTCACGCAGACGCTGGGCAAGCCGGGCGAGCGGTATGCCTATGTTTACACGAAGACACTGCGGCTGGGCACAGGAGCGGGTTTCACCATCGAACATCGCCTGCAGAACCGAGGAACCGCAGCACTCACCACGCCGCTGTACGATCACAATTTTCTGACTGTGGACGGCGGTCCAGTTCGCAGCGGCACCAGCATTACCGTGCCGTACACCATTGCACCGGCAGGCTCGTTCGATCCGTCACAGGTACGTGTCGAAGGGCATCGCGCGACCTACAAGGCGGATCTGCAGGGACAGGACAAGGTGACCTTCGGCCTGCAGGGATTCGGTAGTGGCACGTCAGACTACGACTTCACCGTTGCGGAGCCGCGAGCCGGTATCGCGGTGCGCATACAGGCAGACCGTCCGCTGGTGGATGCTTCCGTCTGGTCCATCGCACCGGTCATGGCGGTAGAGCCATTCTTACGGGTCGATGCACAGCCGGGCGGCGAGTTCACCTGGAGATACACCTACACGTACGCTTCTCTGCCGCGCTGAGCCCTGCTTCGACTACTTCACGTCCGCGTCGAACGCACCTGTCTCGACCGTGGAGCCATGCTTCATCTGCACAAAGATGCGATAGTGCCCTGGGCTGGGGAAGCCGTAGGGGAACTCGACCGTCGCGGGCAGTGGCTTGCCA
>JAUELR010776393.1:0-15737 GCA_032360045.1 Amazona ventralis
TTAACCAAATTACAATTATGAATATACACGATATTTTTATATGGTCAAATTAATAATTAAGTAATTTTACCACGCTCTTCAAATTTCAATAAACTTCTTCGTGGGCAAAGAATCTCTTTTAGTTTTTCTACGCCAAGAATTGGATCACAGTCTCCACATACAAAAATATCAAAAGCAATATATTGCTCTTCCGGCCAATAATGCCATGTGATATGGGATTCTGCTAAGATAAGAGCACCTGATGATCCTGCTGGTTCAAAAGGATGAGAATGTTTAAAAAGAATTGTTGCACCAGCAGCATTTGCTGCTTCCGTACATGCATGAAGAATATTATCTTCAGACATATCTCCTGAACATTCCCACATATCTATAAGAACGTGCTTTCCAGCATATTTTGTTCCGTCACTATTTGTAATAAATCCAACCATATTATTATAAATCCTTCATTTAATTTTTATTGCATATTTAGCGAAAATATTTTGTGAAATTTTTATCACAAGTTTAGATAAATTATATGATATAGGGTAGGAAAAATTTTTATCTTTATTAAATTTATTACCATCATATGATCCATAAAAATAATCATTTACATAAAATTCCCATGGATTAACCATAAGCATATCCCCTACATCCCATTCGAAAAAAGGAGATTCACTTCCACACGTATCAAATTCATATCTTACTATATTTGAAGAATATGCAATATGTAGATATACATATCCATTTTCTACAGTTTTTTCGTACCAGAATTTTTTCATTATAGATCTTTCATATACATTTTAAATTTTGCATGTTCATTCTTCGATAGATAGAAACCATAGTGCAAATGAAATTTATTTCTTATTTGCATGTAGTTATCTACAATAATACCATCTGAATTACATAGAACATCAAAATCGAATTCTTTATTTTCAGAATCCATATCATTATATGTATAAGCAATAAATTGCCAATGTATTTTTTTAAGTTCATCTGGTATATGGTCTATTTCTATAAATCTGTTATGTTCTTCTTTGTAAAACCAATTTATGTATTCTGAATACACTGATACGCCTATTATTGCAGAACCGTCATTTAATATCTTCATTTATTTTCCTAATTATTTAAATTCAATAAGCTTTTATAATATAATTTATATTTTACAAATTCTTTTTTATCTATAACAAATACAATACTATGACATGATCTTAACATATCATTAGTATTCCATCTGGTCTTCATATATTCCCATTTACCGTTATTAAATTCTCCCAACTTATTGAAAGTTATTCCAAAACAGCAAAAAAGATATACATCAAATTTTATTTTTTTAAAACCTTCGTATAGCAATCTATCCCACCATACTTCTAATATTCCAGGTCTAATATCATCATTCCACCATCCGGGATCGACTGCTTGGCAATAATAGTTAAATTTTATAATTATTTTATTTTTCCGCGTGATAACTTTGCAATTATTT
This sequence comes from Amazona ventralis, assembly GCA_032360045.1. NCBI lineage: Eukaryota > Metazoa > Chordata > Aves > Psittaciformes > Psittacidae > Amazona > Amazona ventralis. Next base: position 1,460 of record JAUELR010776393.1, read on the forward strand.
AGATAATTTATGATAGAATCATTAGGAAAACTATTCATGTTAAATTTCCAGTATATAATGCGTTTTTATAAAGTAATTTATATTTTGCGTATTCTTTTTTATCTATTACAAAAACTATACCAGAGAAGGGTCTAGTTATTTCAAATGTATTGAAAAATGTTTTTATATAGTTCCATTTCCCATTTTCTGATGTCCCTAATTTATTAAACGGTATCCCAAACCAACAGCTAAGAAAAACATCAAATTTTATTTTACCAAAGCCTTCACTTTTTAATATTGACCACCATTCGCCTATTATTCCGGGAGTTATAGAATCATCCACATACCCCAGCTTCACAATGTTACAACAATAACTCATTTTTATGATGATTTTATTTTTCTTGTTTATAACCTTTGTGTTACTGATATAATTGATGACTGAATCTATAGGGAAGAGATTATTCATCGAATAATCTCCCTAAAAGTTTCAATATTAAATTCTGAAAGTTTTTCCATATTTTTTGCAATTTTTTTGAAGATATTTTCTTCCAAAAATGTAAGATCTTTTTCAGGAAAATCTCCACACACCCAATCGCCAGTTACTTTTCCGGTTTCAGGGCGACCAACACCAATCCGCATACGATAATATTGATTAGTACACAAAACTTCATCAATACTCTTAATGCCATTACATCCTCCTGCGGACCCACCTTTTTTTACTCGAACAGTCCCGAGAGGAAGATCAACGTCATCATGAATTACTGCAAATTTATCTGTTTCTACCCCACAATCATAAAGAACATCGTTAACCGATAATCCAGAAATATTATAACCTTCATATGGTTTACACAGAGTGACATTTAGTCCATTAATTGTTATAGGACAAGTGTGAAACTTTTTATTACATTTCCATTCGCCTTTATAGTGATTTGCTAGTGCATCTACCATAAGGAAGCCAGTATTGTGCCTAATTATGCGAGATAGTCCGGGATTTCCAAGACCAAAAATGACAAAATCAGTATTAGACATTATTTTTCACCTTCCTCATATAAAATAAAAATATTTCATAACATATGATATTTTTATGTCAATGGTTATTTTAAGCTTATAAATACAAGTTACCAATCGAAAAATATAAACAATAGCTACGAGGATTTGTAATTATGGGTGTTAATGTATCATATATAGAAAAATTACTAGAAGATAGTATTGTTGGCTTTGGATCTACAGAAAAATTTCCCGAGGATTTTAAAGATTCACCAACTAATAATCTTGGACCAACTTCAAACAAATACAATATTTCTACGTCTATAAATGACAGTTATCTTGTTGTTGGTGTTCCTAATTATAGTTTAGATAATAATGGAGCAAATTCTATTACATCTTCGGGTATTATTTTTATTTTTGCTCGAAAAGGTGATACATGGCAGTATTATATATCTATATCTGCGCCAACAAGAACAGCTAATGAACAATACGGATATTCTGTATCTATATCAGAAAACAACACCCTTGTTGTAGGTACAAATGGTAGTAAAAAAGCTTATATATATGATTTTGCAACGAGTTTTGTTTATAGTACTACACTTACTGGATTAGATGCAACATATGGAAATACAGTATTTGCTTTAGATAATAATGTATTTGTTGGAAATACCGCAAATAATACAGATAATAACAGTAATACTACAGCAGCCAATGCTGGAGCAGTATTTGTATATAATAAAAATCAAAATTGGGATCAAACGCAAAAAATTACACTAGCTAATGGTGATATATCTAATAATGATATGGTTGGATCATACATTGCATATGATTCTAATTTTTATTATGTTTCTTCAACTACAAGATCATATGATATAGATAATAACAATTACATAGCTGGATCTGGAATTGTATATGTTTTACAATTTTCAAATAATCAATTTAATCTTTACCAAAAATTACAATCACCTGCTAGATATACAAAAGCAGCCTTTGGTACCAAAATAGTTCCATCAACAAACGGAATATATATTTCAGATGCAAGAAATGTTTATTATTATTCATATAATGGAACAACATTTTCATACTTAACATCAATTTTTGATATTACTACACAAGGTAAAACTACAAACGTAGTTAATGATTTTGCCGCTGATGATAATATCTATGTTTCGTATAATACGTTTTTATATGGTTATTCTTTTGATGGAACTAAATTTACAACATTAAATTCTGGAAATACTATTGATACCTCTATTTCTAATGGAATATTCAAATCCGTTGACACTAAAGATGATATGGTTCTATATTCTCAAATAGGTTTATCTTCTGGAACATCAGTTAAATTATCATATTACAATTCAAGTACTGATAAATTTTCAACGCCAATGCTTATTACCGGTTCTGGTAATGATAGAAATTCTGGGGATAGTTTTGGACAGCAATGCTATATTAACACATCAACTAATCAAATAATGATATCTGCGCCATTACACTCATATGATATAAATTCACAAAACTATGTGGCTTCAGCAGGTGCTCTTTATGTGTGGAATATTAACTCTGATAATTCTTTATCATTTTCACAAAAATTGGTTTCTTCTTCCAGAACTGCATCTGCAAAGTATGGTTCTGTGGTATCAACAGCTAAAAATTTAATGGTTATTGCTACTAATGTATTAAATTCAAATGCCAATGTTGATGTTTATACATTTACTTCTGGAACATGGACATATAGTAGTACAATTACTGCAGGTTTGTCATGGATATTATCTACAGATGGTAATGCAATCATATGGGATACATATAGTTCACCAAACACCACAATGAACGTTATTAACAATTATAATATTGATAAAACGACAGTTGTTACATTTAATATATCACCATATAGAGAAAACACCCAACAATTTTATGCATCTGTTAATAATGGAAAAGCTTTAATATCATTTCCTTCAAATTCAACAGATATGGATGGAGCTAATTCAATATCAAATGCAGGTTCTTCATGTGTGTTTTCTCAGCAAGAAAATGGTTCTTGGTCATTTTATGGAAAAATAGTTGGATGGGGTCAAGATAGAAATATAAATGATAATTTTGGATATTCAATAAAATCTCAAAATAATTATCTTTATATAAGTTCTCATAATTCATATGACGTAAATTCAAGAAATTATATATTAAATGCTGGTAAAGTTTATATTTTCATGAAACAAACATCTGACACGTATGCATACGTTCAGTCAATTGTTTCTCCTAACAGAGCATCTCTCGGATTTGGTTATGAAATAGAATGTTCTTCTGATAACCAAACATTAATAGTTTCTGGTGGACTTTCAACATATTTCGCTAATATATACATTTATAAATTACAAAATAATTCTTATGCATATGACCAAACGATAACAACCAAATTTACTTCATCTAACTTAGGAACAAGTATATGGTTGTTTAATGATAATTTATTATTTGCTGCTGTACCTAACCAAGGAGTATATTCTTATATATACAGTTCTACAAATAATACATGGACACTGGATAACCATTTTACTAGAAATGATATAACACAAACAAGTTATAATACTAATGATTTATACGGATTTTCTTTGGATTATGCTGATAATACTCTTGTTATTGGTGCTCCAAATGACAATTACAATTCTGATGGAACACTTTCATTTGGAACATATTCTGGATCGGCATATGTCTATTCAAGAATAGCTAATGGTTCAACTAATTCATGGATTCCTATGCAAAAACTTGCAGGAAGTACTGTTAATAATTCTAGACAAGCTAATGATCATCTTGGTGGAAGTATAACAAGAATGGATGATATGATCATCGCAGCCGCATTAGAAAATAGTTATGACGTAAATGGTAAAAATTATATATTGAACAGTGGTTCCGTATATGTGTTTACAATTAATGACGATGGAACACAATCACTATTGCAAAAAATAACTGAACCTACTAGAAAAGCTAGTGCTTCATTTGGTATATCAATAAAAACAGTTGATAATAGAATTTATATTCAATCACTTTCATTAAATGTATATGAATACACATTTGATTCTACAACTTCAACATTTAACCTTACAAATACCATAAATTTTTCTTCACATATAACAAATCAAAATAATAATTATGGTTCAGGTAATTTAAATAATTACATGGCTGTATCAGAAAACTTTATGTTAATAGGTGGATACTATTATTCTACTAACACAGTATATAATGTATTAATTTATACAAGAAATGATGATGGGTCATGGTCATATTCTACAGATATGTACTCAATATCAAGTCAATCAAATTATACTGGTGTATATATAAACGATAATTATATATCTGCTACAAGTTCAAGTGGTATATACACAATAATAGAATATCAAAATGGTTCATTTAATCTTGTACTAAACTTTTCGCCGGATGCAAGACCTTTAATATCAAATACCGTTGCAAATGTATATTATTATGAAGATAAAGCATTTTTTACATTTACTAACGGCCATGTATTGGTTTATGACTTTGATGGAACTACTTTTAAATTCTCTCAAATTCTACAATCAAGTGATATTGTTAGTACAACAAAAAAATATTCATCTAATGGATATGGGTCATATGGATATAATATAAAAGCAGATGGTAATAACTTAGTATTATCGTACATATCAGCATCATATTCATTATTATCTGATTCAACAAATGCACAGTATACAAATGCTGGAGCAGCAATAGTATATGGTAATTTGCAAAAATCAACACAAAATAATACATATATGAATGGATTTACTGCGGATGGAACATATACCGTACCTGACAACGCTGTTGGTGAAATTAAATTTCATCTTTTTGGGGGATATTCTTCATCTGGATATTCAACAAATTTTGGTAATTATGTTTCATTCACCGATACAGCAGTTCCGGGAACAGTGTATGAATACTTTATAGCTACAAACGGTAAGAATACTCTTACATCATATAATGGTGTTGTTGGAACAACTTCAACATATTATTCTGGCGCAGCTTCTGTTATAAGAAAAAATGGCACAATAATAGCTATTTCTGGTGGTGCAGGAATGACAACAAATCCATATATGTACAATACACAATCCACCAACACATATCTTGATGGTAAGCCAGAAGATGGAAAATACAATCAAACTGGTGGCGCGGGTTATAGATATGGAAGTTGTAGTAATATTTCTACAGCAAGTCCTTCTGGATTAAATTATATTGATAGTTCTGTAACAAAAGTTGAAGATTACGTTAGTGAACTTACTCCGGCTAAACCAGTATCAAACTTGGTAAGATCATCTTTTTCATTGGGACAAGATGGCGGAATTGTTATAGAAAATACCTTATCAGAAACTACTGAAAAATATACTTTTGTTCAGGATATAACACCTACTACACCATTAGATTTTAATTCATCTGATCAGTTTGGTGTACAATTCGACATAAAAGATGATTTACTTGTTATATCTTCTATGCTACATGATTACGATTCTACCGGACAAAATGCAGGTAACTTGACAAATACAGGTGCTGCATGGATTTACAATTATACAACATCATGGCAACAAACTCAAAAAATAACTCCTACCGGTAAAAATGCAAGAAATACCGGAGATCAATTTGGTAATGCTATAAAAATATTCAACGGATCTATAGTAGTATCATCAATACATCATGCATATGGTAAACAAGGACAATATCTTACTGCTGCCACAAATTCAATTGGTGCCGCTTGGGTATGGGATCTTGTAGATAATACATGGACACAGGTTGATAAAATATCTCCGGGGTCCACTGAAATGTCTCTTAGTGGAACAACAATGGATTCTTATTCTAATAGTTCAATAAGTGTGATTGCAGTAGGTTCATCATCAACCCAAAATGGTGTTGTACAAATTGCTGAAGATAAAAATGTTTATGATTGGTCTGACTATATGACTAATGCAGGTGCAGTATATATCTTATCGGTAGATTCCAATAATGTTATAACACCTGTGAGTAAAATTGTTTCTCCGAATAGAGAGGCTGGTGCATACTTCGGAGTTTCAATATCCTTTAATAAAGAAAATGGAAAATTATATGTTGGTGAAAATTATTCTACATCAACATCTGTTTCTGGAAACGTTTATGAATTTACAATGGGTTCAGATGAAACATTATGGAACTTAACAAATACAATAACTCCAACAACAAATAATAGTAATATATTTGGATTTGGAACTACATTAGCTATTAATGATAACAAATTGGCTATAACAGCACCACAATCTAATAATCTTTCATTATACGATACCTCAAAAGTAGATAGTTATATTAATATATTCACAAATGGTATTTTTACATCAAATACCGGAGGTATTATAATAAACTTTCTATACAATAGAACAAATGGAGCAGTTACAAGACTTTTTGAACAGGTCGATATATCAGCAACTGTTGATATAGATCATACCGATCCAAATAACGCAAAAATAATATTAAATTATTTTGGTACTCATACATTACAAACAAGTCAAAATATAGATAATGGTTATTGTGTATTATCTATGTATGGAAACAGTAGTGGTCTTATATTCCATTTAACCGTTAATGGAGTTAATGTAGGAAATTCTTCAGCAACATTAACATATATCACATCATCAGATATAGCTATATTTGGAAATAATAATGCTTATAACAATTGCGATTCTGTCAAAATAATTAGTATTACTCCAAATGGTACAAGCTCTTTTAATTCAACATATGATATGCGATATGGATTATTAATAAATTCTACAAACATTATATCTCATAATTTGTCACCTATTGTTTTTACTCCAACTTATTCATTAAAAGATTCTTCCGGTAAAGTTTTTGTTTATGATATCTCAACCACAAATATATCATTGATACAAGAATTTAAGCCTTCAGATTTCAATATATTATATAATGGAACTGGTTTTGGTTATTCCGTAGATATTGATGATAATGGAGATATGGTTATTGGATATTATTATGATAAACTTATTGATGGTATTAATTTTAATAATATCGTAAGTTCAAGTAATTATTATTCAAATAATAATTTTCCTGGATCGGCATATGTATATACATATAATTCAACAGATAAAAATTATTCTTTTTCAAAAAGAATAGGAAAATATGGCAATGATACTTCTTATCCAATATCAGTATCATCAACGGAATATTTAAATTCAACAAACTATGAACAATATCCATTACTAGATGATATATCAACATTATATGCATCGTTCCCAGATCCTACAGGATATGTAAAGTATAATACTAATGGTCAAATATTATATTATAATACTAATAATTGGATACATATTGTTGTTTTTGTTCCAGAAGCATCATCAAATAAAACTCGTATTTTTACACAAGGTTCATATTATGTTGATATTGATTGCTCTACTTCATCACCTGTTGTAAACTGGTCTGGTACCAATTATTCTATCGCTATTAATAAAGGTGCGTGGAACATGATATCTATTGGTAACAATAATGGAGGAGTTTACGTTTTTTCAAATGGTGGAAACATAAATCCTGTTTATTCAATATATCCTACCGATACAGAATTGTTTATCGGTCCAAATTCGGCATATTCTACTCAAGATATACTAATTTATGGTGGGGTAGCTCATGAATCATCATATAATCCACCTGATACCACAATTAATTATTTGCCACTTTCTTTATCATGCGATGATTATACATATGGAATAAATCAAAATTCTTCACTTGGTACAAATGCAGTTATGAACTTTAATTCAGTAAGTGGTGTTAATTATAATAATACTAAATATTTTACTACAAATTCTACGAAATCTAATAAAATAGTTAATATATCTAATAATACCAGTATAGCCAAATTTAATCCATTATCTTATAATGTAACAATTGACTATATAAAAAATCAAAAAAATGTTTCAACATATGGTGATTATGTATTCGTCGGTCATGAAACTGACAACTATGATTATCAAGGATATGTACAATATCCAAATTCTGGAGCTGTCCATATTTGGAAAAAAGATCCTACAACCGAAACATACAAATTTGTACAAAGATTAACTTCTCCAAATAGAAATAATAATTCATATTTTGGTAAAGAAATAAAATGTTTTTCTGATACTATTGTAATCTCTGCTCCTATGGAACAGAACATATCGACACATAATATTAATAATGGAAATCTTTATATATATAAAAATACCGGAACATCTCCATATGTATGGGAACTAGATTCTTCTGTAGAATTACCATTCTATTATACTGGACAAAACTTGGGTATGTCATTTGATTACGATTATATTAATAACTTAGTTGTGGTTGGTGATCCTAATTATGTTGATACAACAAACGGAATATACGGAAGGGTATATGTTTTACAAAAAAATTCAAATAGTGAATGGTCTGTAATACAAACAATAACCCCTACTGATTCTACAAACTTACTATCAACAGATAAATTTGGTGAAAATATAGAAATATCATCAGGTACTGTCATGGTAACATCAAATTCTAATGTTGATATAAATGGCAACATATATGACACAAATTTATCAAATTATGTATATTCATATGATAATGGAAAATATTCTTTTATTCAAAAATTATTATCAGGAAACCATTATACATATGCGTCAGGTGGTTCTATATCATTTGATATATCACAACTATCTTCTGATGAATTTTTCCAGTTATATTATTACCAATCAACTAATAGTTTTAATCAATTTACAGCATTTGATATAGATGGTGTTGATTTTTATATTAATTATGACAATAATACACAATCTTTATTTGATGGAAAATATATAAATTTTCAAAAAAATAGTTGGGATAATAAAATAGTAATTAATAGTTCATACTTAATTATTAATAATTATAAGATAGCAATATCAAGTGCAAAGAAATTAACTATAAATTGTGATAAAAATCATATATTTGGGCAACTAGCATGTTATGATTCAAGTAATAATATAATATCACAATATCAGGTTAAAAATGTATCCGATAGTTCTATGGATGGAGATACCACCAAATTTACAATATTATCAAATACCTTAACAACAGATAATAGTACAAATGTATCACAACTTGGTCAAAGTTATTATAAAAAACAAATATTGTATGGATACGATAATGTAAAATATAAAACATACGTCAGTCATAATGCATATGCTAATATAAATTCATTTTTTATGCAACTTGATTTGTCACAAATCAACATTACAAATGGATTTCCTTTAGTATTTTTTACTGATTATATAGGCAATTTTTATGCATATTATGGAAATGAGATTTTATATTATAATGCGGCAGGAGGTACGGCTGTTTGGTCAGCACCTGTAGATATAACACGTCCATATATATTTTGTTTATCAAATGGTTATTATTATGACAATAATAATAACACCAAGAGTATAAATTCATTTGTTTTTAATAACGGAAATTATTATCTATATGATTCTGGTAATAGGTTTCCAGTAGGATCTACGGTTGGCGCACTAATATTGGGATATGGTTTTTCCGAAACAACAATAAATAGTAATCCCACAGAGATAACAATAGATCAAAAATCATGGAATACATATACCCCAATAGCTAATGGTAAGTGTGACGCATATTTCACATATAATAATACTAATATTACGAATTACATTTATTATAATGGTACTTTGGCGTATGTTGCATCTTCACTTTCTATTGAAAATTTTGTACAATCTCATGATAATAATTTAATATTAAATGGATATGTAAATGATAATATAGTTCTTATAAACAAGAAAAATATTACTGAATTTTCAATACAAAATAATGTATATACTTTAAGCAATACTATAGATTATAGTAATTATACAATTTTAAATCAATATTTTGATAATTCTAACAATATATGGATACAAAAAGAAGATTCTAGTAATGTTATAACAGTTGATAAAATATCTACAGATAACTCTATTGTAACCTATTCTACAACAGATACAACTACGTTGACCAATAGTTTCAATATGAAAGCTATTACCGATAACTTAGAATATATATGCATAGATAGTACAGGTATTCTATATATAGAAACAGTAGATTCGACAAATTTAAAAATAGATAATACTTCTAAATTATTTTACAATGGTACTGCATCTGCTAGTAATTCATTGCCAGTAAAATTATCATATTCAAATAATATATTAGAAGATCAACTTGACGAGCTATATACAAATTTCTACATAAACAATCCGTGGTCATTTTCAGATACCGATGGCAACTATGGAACTTTTTATTCACAAATTGGTAAAAGTGTATATATTTCAAATGGTAATATATTAGCATCGTGTGATTATGATGTATATAATGAAACTAAAGTTATTGGTACTATAGCTGGATATTATGGAACTTCTAGATCATATGGATCACAGGGATCTGTTATAACCTTGTTTAAAAACAATAATAATTTTTATTATTCGACAAAAATTGTTGGAAATAATCCTATAACAACAACCATGGCGCTATCTGGAAATAATTTTCCATCTATTGTAAAACCTTTAAAATATAACAATAATTTATATATAGAAGCTGCTACAGTTGGAAATGGTATACATTTATGTGAAATAACTCTACCATCAACAATTAATCAGGTAAGTTCATATACATATTCTGATACAACATTACTTGACAGTAATGAAGCATCTAAATTTGTAACGATTGGATGGACACCAGCATATAATAATAAATCATTAAATTTTGTTAGTGATAATCTATATACGTCTCTATCTTCGAATAATCAATCTATAATAAGTAATGTACAAAGTAACTCTGTATGGGAAACATCGGTTACAACTTCTCTAATATATTATGATTTAAAAATTTCAGCTTCCTGTCAATTTGGGTCTTCCATGGTTATTGTTGATGATTTACTACTTATAGGTTGTCCAGTAGCTACCGGAAGTTCAAATACTGGTTTGTACATCGGAAATAATACATATGGTACCTCGCAAACTATAGGTTGTATATATGTATATGACACAAGTAGAAAAATAAAAACTATTATTGCAGTATCACCTTCCATGTATTCTACAAGTGGGATTTATGGTAATTATTTTGGTTCTATAATTACACAATATGGAAATTATATATCGGTTTCTTCAGATGGAAACATCCCACTAGCAACACAGAGTACTGGTGCATTTACATATTTTGAATATAGTAATGTTACAGATTCATTTTCATTTATGGATTATATAAACCATTCTCAGAATTTTACAGTATATACATACCAGACCTCATATTCTTATAGAATTGATAATAATAATTGTATTATTAACATTGGATGCTATAACATGAGTACAAAAAATACAATAACATATGAATACTCTGAGCAAATAGGAAGCGCAAATGTACAATATAGTAGTATTTTTGATTCGAATGTACGAGGTAATACAGTAATAAAAGGTAATATACTTGCAATATATAAAAATTATTTTGCTATGCTGGTTACTATAAACGGATTTTATTTTATAAATGTTTATAGTTATGAAAATAATAATATAACTCTTACTGATAGATTTATACCAGTTACCAATACAATAGCAAATAATGATATAGATTGTAATCTATCATCAAAATATTTTACATTATGTCTAAACGATTCAACATATAATGCCAATATTCTTTCGCCATTAGATACAACAAATAGAACATATATGATATCTGACGAAGGAAAAGTTGTTATTGACGATTATGTTACAAGTGGATATTCTAATAATACATCTATGCCAATTAGATTATATTGTGATGGAGACTATTATGTAGGTGGTTTTACAACTTATAGTGGAGTACCATATGAACAGCAATTAACAAATTCTGGTGGTATTCTTATATTGAAAAAAGATAGTAATCTTAATAGATATTCATCCCTAGTAAAACAAAATGGAGCTTATCCTTATAATTCAACATCTGGAGGCTCAGGTGGTGGATACTATGGTGGATGGTTTGTACCGGATACCGCTCGCACAGGACAGGGAGGTACAGGAGGTTACAACTATGCACCATCTGACTGGAAAAATTTCGTATCAACCGATAATGTCACTGCTCCAGAAAATGGTGATCTCGATCAAAATTCAGCAGCAACTGGTGGAATATATACTTCTTCAACATCTGCTGGTGAAGGTCATCCGGGTCAAATATCAATTGTTGATAGTAACGGATTGAAAACTGCATATGGATATACAGGTTATGATCAGACATATACGGTTCCAACAGGAGTAACATCAATAACAGTTAAAATATGGGGTGCTGGAGGTGGTGCTGCACAGTACAAATCACCATATCCAACATCTTCTGGTGGAGCAGGTGGTTTTGTTTCAGGAACAATAACAGTTCAACCTTCGCAAATTTTAACATTGATTGTTGGTCAAGGAGGTATGTCTGGTACGACATTTGCATCAAATATTCCATCTACTTCATATAATTATGGTGGAGGATCTTATCCATATACAGTATCCCAGTCATCAGCGTATGGTGGAGCAGGTGGAGGAAGATCTGAAATTCAATTAAATGGTCAAATAATTGCTACTGCCGGTGGAGGTGGTGGAGGTGGAGGATTATATTATTACTCCAATAATATACCTTCACCGCAAAACGATGGTTCATGTGCTAAGAATGATACATTGATATTACCTATTACTGGAAATAAACTTCTTCAACTTGGTATATCAGAATTTTCACCTACTATTAATTCTCAAGATTATTTTGGTCAATCTGTAATAGTTTATAATAAAAATAAAATATTCATTGGATCACCGGGACATGATTATGGATTATCTGGTAAAACATTATCTATATACCAATCTGGAGCTATTTTCCAATATGAAATGGTATCTAATGCAAAAACTACAGCTTTTGATATTACTGGAAAAATAAATGGATCAATGCAACTATTTAATTTTGGTTCAAATATTATAAAAAGTAATAACAGTTATATTGTAGGATATAATTCAGTCAATAATGGATATATTTTCAATTATAATTCTACAACAAATGCTGGAAATACCTTATCATATAATATAAACAATTATAATCAAGTAACATATGCTCAATATGATCAATCATTTGAAGATGTTATGTCATATGTAATATCTAATAATTTAATTGAACAAACTGTAACTAAAAAATCTGTTGCGGCGGATAATTATGGCAATATTATATTTTCTGATATATTCTCAAGTGGTCCTTCAACTGCGTTACAATTGAATAATTCTGGTACTGTATATTCTCTTTCACAGGCAAATGATCTATCAACAACAGTAAATCAATCTATTATAGAGCCTGGATTATCAAGTGGAAGAATAGCGAATGATAATTTTGGTAAATTATCTATTATGTATAAAAACTATATTTTATCGGTAACGGCAAGAGGTAGAATATACATTTATAAAGATAATGGAACTTCATATAATTATGATTCTTATTTAGATTTATCACAACAGTCATATTCAACCATGACTGCAATGAGAATGGTTAACGATATTATTTCTATTACCTCATCTGGTATGAATATTATTCCTATAATATTAAGTAATAATAAATTCCAAGTTCAATCAACAATAACACTTGGATCTTCTACAAATCAGTATTCTGATATAATATATACAGGTTCTGCGTTATATGCTGGTATCCCTTCTGCTTCGCAAGGAACAGGGAATCAACCATCCATAACAAAAGCCGGACAATTTATGTCGAGTAGTAATGGAATACAAACATATTATACAATTCCTGGAATTTCTAATGGTATTCCTTCTACAACTGATAACTTTGGAAATGCCGTTTCTATTATTAATAACAATCTTGTTGTTGTAGGTTCTCCGGGACACCCATATGATTATTATGGTAATACATTAACAAATACTGGCGCAATATATACATTCGTAATAGGAAGTGATAGAACATCATATTCTCAAGAAACAATACTATCTAATAACTATATAAAAACAACATATGCTGGTTATGGAAGTATTATAAAAAGAGTTGATAATTCTACATTTGTATCTGGGACCGCATCAAATATAGTATCTGTAATGAGTAGATTATCTTATAATAATTGGAAATCAATTACTACTCAATATGTTCCTGTAAATGGAAAATCAGATATATCTTATGATGGAAATATATTATGTGTTGGTAATCCAACCAATGCAATGTTAACTTCAATTACAACAACTCTACCTTATTCGTTACAAGCAAATCAAGGTGGTATGGTGTATTTTAACAAAGCAAATAATTGGTCAAATTATAC
>JAUELR010872825.1:0-15247 GCA_032360045.1 Amazona ventralis
GCACTTAGCTATGCGCGTTCCTTTATGCGTTCCACAACTCATCAGGAACGCGGTTCTCCCTCTGTTTTCGCTCTGTGCGCCACCCGGGCCGAGGCCACGCGGCGGGTCGTCTCGAGCTTCTTGCCGCGGATGTAGCGCACCGTCGTTTCCGGCCGGGCATGACCCATGCTGGGGCTGATATCGCCGAGATCCGCGCCCGCGTCGCCGGCTTCGGTCGCGCCACCGGCTCGGGCATCCATGTTGAACAGCCCGCGCGGCACCCCGGCCGAATCAGCCACCGCTCGCCACTCGCGATGGTAGGCATGCTCGGCGTAGGGGCGGGGAGGGTCGGCGTTCTCGTCGATGACGATCGGGCCGGTACGCCGGGCGAGCGGCACGCGGCCCAACTCCTCCATAACCATCGGGCAGAGCGTCAGGTCGAAGTGCACCTCGGCGCCGGTCTTCGTCGTCACCTTGGTCAGGATCCACTTCGGCGAGACACCCTCCCAGGTGAGCCCATTCGCCCACTGGCGCCCGTTGATGAGGTAGGGTGACGTCGGACCCTCGTCGGGGTCGATCGGCTCCCACTCCCCGATCACGTCGCGTTGACGCAGCATCAGCTCGTATTGCAGGGCCATGCCGATCGCGAGCGACGGGCGGCCAGCGGCATGGGCCGCCTTCCGCACCGCGTCGACATGCTCGATCTCCAGGACGGTGGTGCGCTTCTTCGGCGCCTCGAACCGGGCGTTGGCCAGGATCACGGCCAGCCGCGCGCATTCCTTGATCTCGATCGCGACGCCGAAGCTGACGATCCGGCGCAGCATCGACACGAACCCGTGCGCCGTCCGCACCTGGTCGGGCTTGTCCCGGCCTTTGCCGTCGGGGTAGCGGGCGGCCGCATACCAGCGCTTGACGTCGGCGAGCGTGATGGCCGCGATTTCGGTGCGCCCGATCGCCTTCTCCATTTTGTCGAGCATCTTGCCGTAGGTGCGGCGGGTGTTCCACTTCACCTCTTGGAACGGGCTTTCGTCCCGCATCCGGTACTCGCGGATCAGACCGTTGATGGTGGCTCTGCGGGGCTTCCTGGCGGCATCCGTGCGCTCGGCCAACCACTCCCGCATTTCGGCCTGCAGGACGCGGCAGCGAGCCGCGATGCCGTCCTCGTCGGTGTCGTGGATGCGGACAGTCTCGGGCTCGTAGCCGGCCTCTCGCGCGTCCTTAGAGGCGATCCAGTAGACCCGGATCGTGCCGTCCCGGTTCTTGCGGTCCTTACGACCGGGCGCGTCCCCTTCGGGGCGACCTGAACGCATCGAGATCCTCCACGACGCCGGATGCGCCGTCATCATGCTCGGCATGACCCGAGCGGCGGAAGAGAAAAGCGCGGACCGCCGGCCAGCACCGTTGTTGATTGAATAGGGGATCACGCTTCGGCAGGCCGGAGCGCTCGAGCACGACAGCCGCGGCTTCCCACTGCGTGGCCGACATCGACACACGGCGCGCAATCTCCTCGTCGGGGAGAAAGATCGGGTCCGGTTCGGAAGCGCGGGGCATCAGGCGGCACTCGGCGGCGGATGGGCATCGTTCGCGGCTCGGCGCGGCTCCCCGACGCCGGCCTTCGTCATGAGCAGCCGGAACGAGGTCGTGTCGATGTCGTCGGGGAAGGCGAGCAGCAGGGCAGCCAAGGCTTGGAACAGGGTGCCGGCAAGCGCCTCGCTATCCAGCGGCTGCCCTTGCATCGCGTCGACGGCCACACGGGACGCCTTCAAGCCATTCTCCGCGATCATGCACATGGCCGCGTCCTGGTGGAGGTCGAGACCGCAGTGGATCATGGAGCGCCTCCTGCTGCGGGCACGGCCACGCCGGACGACTTCGGGGAGATGAGGAGCGCCGCCCCGGATTTCACCAGTTCGTCGAGGGCGGCCTGCGCGGCGCGATCCGTGACGATCCGGCCCGAGCTGGCGTCGATGATCTCGGCGCTGCGCTTTGCAATGGCCAGGATGTCGGAGACACCCTGGTTGTAGCAGCGAGCCTCAGCCTCGGTTCGAGGCCGGAAGAGCGGGGCCGCGATCATGCGGCCTGCTCGTGCTCGTGCCGATAATCAAGCCCGGCCACTCGATCGTTGCGCCAGTCGATGCCGACCGAAGCCAGGATCCGTTCGGCGCGGGTCGATGCCGGAGGCTCGCCGCGGAAGTGGAAGCGCGCACCCGGAAGGTCGAGGCTAACCTCGCGGACGGCATCCGGGTAGCCTGGGTACATTTCCTGCGTCAGGGCGCGGTGTTCCAAGTGCAGCCAGGTCCGGTAGCTTTCCAAGGCGGTCCGGTCCAACGCGGCCGGCGGAACGAAGGTGTTCGAGGCGACCTCCACGTTCTGCACAGGCCCGTCGCCCGCGTTGCTCGGTGTGACCGGGCTCAGCGCACCCATGTCGCCGAGGAACCGCGCGAGCAGCATCGGGCCGGTACCCGCCTCGTCGGAGACGTGGTTGCAATAGCCCCAGGAGACCGCCCGCGCCTTCACCCGCACGCCGGCCAGGGTGGTGGGCTGCAGCGCCATGATGGCGTCCACGACGGCACGGGAGCGATCGATGGCAGCATCGACCGCGGCGTCGTCCTGCGATGCCGCCGCTTCCTCTTCGGCCCACAGATGATCGAGCTGAGCGCCGAGGGCCAGAAGCTCGGCGTCAGTCGATACCGGCATGCCTGCGCCGAGACGCAGGGCGTCGGCCGCGATGCTGGCCATGAGGTCCGCCTCGGGAGTGCTGCGCATCTCGTCCTGAAAGCGCGTGAGGTAAGGCGCCACTGAAGCCTTGGCTGCCATTCCGGCCGGGGTCACGGGCTTCATGGCAGCCAGTGTGGCGATGCAGGTGTTGTAGCGGGCCGACGCTTCCTTGGCCTTCTCGTGCCATGCGGTCTGCCGCGGATCATCGCTTCGCAGTTCGGGGCCGGAACCCCAAATGGCATCGCTCTCGGCCGATAGGCGAATGGCCTCGGCAGCGGTCCGGATCAGCGTTGCGTCGGCCTTGGCCCACAGCTCCTGCGGGCGGTTGCCGCTGAGCCGGGCCACGTCCTCGACGATGCTCTCGAGCAGCGGTTGCGCTTCCTCGACGACGCAGCCCGCGAGGGCATGGCGCATGGAATGGTAGATGCGGGCCTTGGCGGCGAGGCCGACGTGCGTGTCGGGGCGCACGATATGGGCCGTGGCCCACTTGATGCTCAGCAGGTCGCTGATCGGTTCGATGGCCTTGCCGGCGGCCTCGAACTCGGCCGAGGTCGTGTTGTAGACGCCGCGGGCGCTGTGCATGGCCTCTTCCTGGTCGGCGAGCGCGTTGCACTCGTCCGCGAGGATAAGCAGCGCCTCGTCGGCGGTCTTGGCCGGGCCGGTCGCGACCGGCTGGCAGGTTGGGGCCGAGCCGGTGGGCTCGGAGGAATGGGACAGGTCGTGGGTGGTAAGTTCAGCGAACATGCTGGGCTCCATCGGCTGGCGATGAAAGCCATCATATTGCGTTTATCGCACAACGCAAGAACATATTTGCGATTATCGCATAACGGGAATGACCCGTGCTAACACCCGCCCCACGATTTTCAGCTTTGCCAAACTCATGCGGTAGCTACTGTAGTGAACATTGTCTGTTTTCACGATCACGACCCGAGTTTGGTCGTTTTCGGCAAATGACGGCTCGATCCTGCGAATTGATGTAAAACCGTCGGGTTGCTCTACGACAAACAAACCAATGTAACGTTGGTCAAATTCAGTAAGTCCGAATATTATTATGTCTCCTTGGGATAATGATGGTTCCATGGAGTCATCCGGAACTCGCATCCATCGAAATGAAAGAAGATGTTCTTCGTTTAATCTGATATTAAGGAATGATTTTGGTATAAACGAAACGTCTTCATCCTCATACGCAACAACTCTGATGAGGTTCGGGTCGGTTAGTGGATGCTGATCTCCCGTGTAGACACCCATTTGCTGTAGCGCCACGTCGCGTTGATAGTCCTTGTTCTGCGAATATGCGTTCGCGTAAGGAGACGGAGCATCAGCTCCCAAGGCTTTGCTGATGGTGTCGGCCATCAGGGTGTCGATCTCGATCATGCTGGCGTTCAGTGCCATGGCGGCTTGGATCAGCTCAGATGCGCTAATCTGCCGATCGCCTTTGAGGATACGCGAGACAGCAGAGGGAGATAGGCCAAGCGCTTGCGCAAGCTCGGTCTGGCTCTTGCCACTCGCTTTAAGCTTATGGTCCAGCCACAAGCGAATGCGATCGGAGACGTCACTTTCTTCCATAGCGCTACAATGCGCGAAAACAGCAAAACGCCAATATCTTAAATCGCAATGGCAGCCTTGACGCCTGTGCGAATTTAGCAAATATGAGGTACATGACTACTCCCGCGAAACGCGTAATCGACAAATGCGGTGGCTTTGCTGCCGTGAGTGGAATGCTGGGTGTCAGTCTCTCGCGTGTGTACCGGTGGACATACCCCAAGGAGCAAGGGGGCACTGGAGGAACGATACCCTCCAAGCACCAAGGCGCTCTGCTGCTAAAGGCGAAGGACGCCTCAATCGACCTAGTGCCGGACGACTTCTTTCCCTTCGAACAGTCTGCGGAACAGCACGAGCCAATCTCATGAAGGCGCTTCAGTCCAAGCTATTGTCATTGCTCGCCTCCGGCTCCCTTCGCGTCACAAACGCCGCCACCACGGCCGTGAAGGCCTGCCCGACCGCCTCGGGCGGAAACACGTCCTGGTCGAGGCCGTCCAGATCCACCAGCATCGCCAACGCCTCGTTCCGCATCCGGTCGGGCAGATCGATGTCATCCGGGTGCACCTCTACCAGCGCCGTCGTCACCGCGCTCATGGCTGCGAAGAAGGCCAGCGCTAGGCCGTCCACGCGGTCGGCCAGTTGGGCGACAGTCAATCGCGGCATCGATCATCCTCCCATGCACAAGGGGCCGGCCTCGGCAAAGGTCGGCCCCGTTGCTTCTCACCACCTGCCGACGCCTGTGCTCCCCAGCCTTCGCGTCGGCCGTCTCACGTCACTCGATAACCGGTCGGTCTCCCTCAACAGCTCCAACGAGATCCACTCTCGCATGGAGCTTCTCGGGAATGTCCGACCAGAAATCGTACCTCACACTCGCGTTCAGACGGCCGGGAGACGATCGCATGTCCGCCGCGATAGCTGACGAGCTGCACGCCCTCGTCACCCGGGCGGCGCAGCCGATCCGGCCCGGCGAGAGCATCAAGGCCCAGATGAACAGGGCCTGGCTCAACCTCGGCCGGCCGCCAATGTGGCGCCTTAAGAGCGCATGGTGGCGGGATGGCTCCGGCCATTGGTCGGCATCAGCCGTGAAGGATTTCCAGGCCCGCTACCAGCTCTTCCGCGACCGCGAAGCCCGCCGCGCGCTCCAGGCTCAGGTCATGGAGGACGCGCGGCGCACCATCGAACAGACGGCGAATGTGGAGGCGGCCCGTGACGACTACCAAGCCCTTGTCCGACGCATCGAAGCCGTCGAAGCCGCCCTTCGGGTTCGGAGTTAGGACGATGATCGCCCATCGCGCCATGGATCAGGTGCGCGGCTTCGTGGCCCTGATCGCCCCCTGGATCGCCATGCCGGGTGACGAGCGCATGCATCCGCTCGTGGTGGTCGCCGTGCTGATGCTCCTGCTGATCGGCGCCGTGACGGTCGGATACGGCGCCGTCGTCACGCTGCGTGAGTTCCCGGTGCCGTCCCGCGAGGTCACCCGATGACGCTTCGCTCCTTCACCCACACCGATCGGAGGGCGCCATGACGCTCAGCATCGAAGCAGGCACGTCGCCGGTCTTCGACGATGCCCAGCTCCCGCGGACCTTTCCCGGCTTCGAAGCCGAGATGAACGAGACCGGCTGCCGTGCCGTCCGGGAGCTCGAGCGAGTCCGCAACGAGCACGGGGGCGAGGCGGTCCACGCCGCCGCCTATGCCCTCATCGTGGCGGCCGTCGGCCACTACGCCACCACATGCGGACTGCGCACCACGCAGCAGATCCTGCAACTCCTGGCCGACAACATCGGCGAGAACGTCTCGCCCCGACCGAGGCTCGACTCGTGATGGCCGGGGTACCACTCCCCAACCTGCCCGCGCCATTGGTGCCGGCCGATGTGGATCTGCGGGACTTCGCCTTCATGCCGATCGACATCATTCGCCTGTTCGGCAGCGAGTTCCACGCCAATGCTTCCGACGCGGAGTGGCGTGCCGGCGTGACGCTCTGGCTGAAAAGCTATCATCAGGTGCCTGCCGCCTCGATCCCGGACGATGACGTTGCGCTCGCGCGACTTGCCGAACTCGGCAGGGATCTTCGAACCTGGAAGAAGATCAAGGCCGGCGCCCTACGCAGCTGGAAGCGCTGCAGCGATGGACGCCTCTACCATTCTGTTGTCGCCGAGAAGGCAATTGAAGGGTGGAACGCGAAGCGTCTTCACCACTGGAAGAGGGAATGCGATCGGCTCCGAAAGGAGAACAAGGCACGCGACGAGAAACAGCTCCCTCCCATCGCCATGCCGCTCAAGCCGTCGGAACTCATGCTGAACTCCGAAGGAACGCGTTACGAAATCCCGCGGAGCCAGGGTGATTTTCCGTCGGAAACCGAACCCGTTTCTTCAAGAATTCCGCTGGAAAAAGCTCTTAAGGGACAGGGACAGGGACAGTGTAAGGGACAAGAAAAAGAAAAGAATGCCGACCTGGCGGTCGCATCGGCCTCCGGCGGTTCCGATCCTGATCCCGATCCGACGGCCGCAGGCAAGACCGACTCCGAGATCGAGCGGGTCGTGTTTGCCAAGGGCAAGCACGTGCTGGGCCCGAAATCCGGCGGGCAGCTCACGCAGCTCGTGAGGGCGAAGAACGGCTCCCATATCCAGGCGCTGGCGGTGCTCGAAGCAGCCGCACAGAAGCACAATCCGCGGGAGTACGTGGCGGCCGTGATCCAGCGCGGCGGCGGCCGAGGTCCACCCTCGGCACTGCCATACGACCCCGGCCTGTGATGGACGCGGCGACCATCCTGGCCCAAGCGCAGATCGACCTTCGGCGACCCCACCCCGGCAACTCGAAAACCACGTGCCCCCGATGCTCACACCTCAGGCGCCACAAGCGGGAACCCTGCCTCTCCGTCGAGATCGGCACGGAGGGCGTGCGCTGGAACTGCCATCACTGCGGCTGGACCGGAGGGCGGTTCTATGACCAGCCTCAGCCTCGGACAGAAGGGCATCGCGGCCATCGAGGGCCGTGGCCTCAACGTCGAGACGGCCGTCCGCTTGGGAATTTATACCGGTAGGCGCGCCGGTGACGAGGGCGTCACGCCCGATCCCGACGGCAGCATCGTGGTGTTCCCGTATGTCGAGCGCGGCACCGTGGTGGCGGAGAAGTACAGGGCACCCGGCAAGAAGTTCTGGCAGCGCGCCGGCGGCCGGCGGACGTTCTGGAACGCCGATGTGCTCGACGATCCGCTGCTCGACGGCGTGGAGCACCCGCTGATCATCACCGAAGGCGAGATCGATGCGCTGACCGCCATCGACTGCGGTTTTCCACTCACCGTGTCGGTGCCCGATGGCGCGCCTGCGGTGCAGGACGGCCAGAACCCCGAAAGCCTCGAGCCGATCGACGTCGACCGCGAGGCCTCCGGCAAATTCGAGTTCATGTGGAACAACCGCGAGCGGCTGAAGCGCATCCGGCGCTTCGTCCTGGCGGTCGACAGCGACAATCCCGGCCGCAGGCTCGCCGCGGAGCTCGTGCGCCGGCTGTCCGAGGCCAAGTGCCTGTTCGTGCGCTACCCGGACGGCTGCAAGGACCTGAACGACGTCCTGCAACGGCACGGCCAGGAGGGCGTCACGGCCGTTCTCAACGGCGCCAAGCCCTATCCGCTCAAGGGCGTGTACCAGCTCTTCGACTATCCCAGCGTCGCGCCGCTTGTGACCTACCGCACCGGCTGGGAGGTGCTCGACATGCACTTCCAGCTCTGGGTCGGGGAGTTCCTGGTGGTTACGGGCATCCCGAACCACGGTAAGTCCACGTTCGTCAGCAACCTGCTCGTGAACCTCGCCCGGGCCTACGGATGGCGCACCGCGGTGTTCTCGCCCGAGATGCCGGTCGTGCCGCAATACCGGGACAAGATGCGCCGCATCGTGCTCGGCCGTGGACCCTCCAGCGACCGCGAGGCCACGCAGGTCGACACCTGGCTGAACGAGCACTTCCGCTTCATCGACAACGGCCCGCTCGAGGATCTGAACGAGGACGCCACGGTCGAGTGGGTGATTGAGCGCGCCATCGATGCCGTGATTCGCGATGGCGTCCGCGTGCTGCTCATCGATCCCTGGAACGAACTCGACAGCTCGCGGCGCCGCGACGAGAGCATGGTCGACTTCATCGGCCGCGCGATCCGCATGCTGAAGCGCTTCGCCAAGGAACGCCAGGTGGTCGTCATCGTGGTGGCTCACCCTACCAAGGAGGTCGGCAAGGACGGCAAGGCGCGCATGCCGACGCCCTACGACATCGAAGGCGCGGCGCACTGGTACAACAAGCCCGACCACGTGCTCGTGGTGCATCGGCCGAACGAGACGGTGAACCTGACGGACATCCGGATCGCCAAGGTGCGGTTCGACGAGAGCGGCGAGAAGGGGCTCGTGACGCTGCAGTTCGACCGGCAATCGGGACGTTACGAAATGCCGAGGTCTGCATGAGCCTCGCCGACATCGACGTGTCCCGGCTGAGCGCGCACATCGTTCGCTTCCCCCTCCAGGGCCGGCGGGCACAACCGGCACGAGACGACATCCGTGCCGCTGCGCAGGGCAGGTGGCCGTCGATCTTGTCCGCGCTCGGGCTCGAGGCGAGGTTCCTGACCGGTAAGCATGGCCCGTGCCCGATGTGCGGCGGCAAGGACCGGTTCCGCTTCGATGACAAGGGCGGCCGTGGCACGTGGATCTGCACGCGATGCGGGGCAGGGGACGGCATCGCGCTCGTGATGCGCCGGAACGGGTGCGATTTCGGCTCAGCCATCCGCAGCATCCGCGGCGTGCTCGGGATCGCACGCCGGTGCGAGGTGAAGCCGCAAAGCTCTGAGGATGACCGCAGGGCGGCATTGAACGCGCTCTGGCAGGCAGCAGGCCCAATCCGCTCTGACGACGCTGCAGGCCTTTATCTGCGGCGGCGTGCCGGCGTGATGCAATTCCCGGCCTGCCTGCGTTCGGCACCGTGGGTGCGCTACCAGGCCGATCCGGTCACCTACCATCCCTGCATGGTGGCAATGGTGCGGGATGGCGATGGTCGTCCGGTGACGCTCCACCGCACCTACCTCAACAAGGAAGGCGGCAAAGCCACGGTTGCAGATCCGCGCCGGCTGATGCCGGGATCACTTCCTCCGGGTTCCGCCGTGCGGATGTCCGAGCCCGCCGAGACGATGGGGATCGCTGAAGGGATCGAGACCGCACTCTCAGCCGCGTTCCTGTCCGGGATGCCCGTATGGGCCGCGCTGAACGCGGGGAACATGGCGGCTTGGACACCGCCTGCCGGCACCCGCGCTGTCACGATCTTCGGCGACAACGATGTGAGCTTCACGGGTCAGGCCGCTGCCTACAAGCTCGCGAGTCGCCTGCATGCCAAGGGCTTCGCGATCCGCGTCGAGATCCCGAACGTGGTCGGAGACGACTGGAACAACGTCCACCATCTGTTCTCTCGGGTGGCATGATGCGCCGGTCCATCTCAGAAACTCGGCTGAGCCGTTCCCCTAACGATGCCACGAGCAAGCTTCCGGCCGCGATCCAGGCGGCGGCTAAGCATGCCGAGCGCGCCTACCTGTGGGCGCTTGGCGAAACCTCCGATCGTGCCGAGGCGATCGTCACATCCTGCATCTGCGACATGCTCGCGGAAACACGCGAGATCGCGGATGCGCTCGACGCACGCCGGCCCAACATCGACGCATCGAGACCTCCTGCACCCGGGTCTTCGATCAGCGGCTCGAAGAACTGCGGGCCTTTGCCGTCCTGCCATGGGCATGCCGATGAGCCTTGTTCCGCCCCGCATCTTCCTGTCAGGCGCGCCTGTTGTCCCTGTTATTTGCAGAACGAGGCTTCCCGATGATGCCCGCCCGTCCCACGAAGCGGCGCCCCACGACTGCCGTCCATCCGCTTGCCACATGCCAGCCGCCCCGCTTGCCGCCCGATGGCCGGCCCCGCGTGCTTATCCCGTTCGACCCGACCTCCCCCGAGGTGCTGACGGTGGAGCAGGCCGCCACTCTGTCGGGCCGTAGCACCTCGACCATCCGCCGCATGGCCGAGGTCCACCACATCGGGCGCAAGATCGGACCAGGCTGCACCCGCATCAGTCGGGCCGCGCTCGCCATGGCGATCGACGACGACCGGCCCGCACTCGAGGCGTACCTCGCCGGCCAGCGTGACGGCATCGTGGCTCCCTACTTCCAACGGTTCGGCGTAGAGGCCGCATGATGGGGCTCGGCATCCTGCACGCCTGCGGCGTCAACCCCGAAGACCTCCGCGGCCCCGACCCCGGCCCGGTTCACGAGGCACACCGCGTCCGTGTCGTGGCCGCGATGCAGGCCGCCGCCGACCACGCACAATCCATAGTCAAGTTCATCGCCGAGCACCCCGACGCAGACGCTCAGGTCGAGGCTTATGGCGACCGCCTAGCGGTTCTCCTCGGCGAGGCCGGGACCGCCCTGGCACAGTTTCGGCTCCGGCGGGATTGCCGCGGTTCGGCCTGATCTCGCGTCATCCGTTTCAGGCGTTTCATCCGTATCAGCTTTGTCAGCCTTTTCAGCGACAAGGCGCCGGCCTCGTGCGTAGCTCCTGCCGAGCAACCACGAGGATCGCATGTCCCTCGCCTATGACAGCCTGCACGGCCCCGGCCATCGCTTCCCCGAACAGGTTTCGGTGGCGGCGCCCAAGGGCACCAAGGCCCGTATCCAGGCCTCCGCCCGAGCGGCAGGTCTGACGGCTTCCGAGTTCCTCCGCCAGGCCGTGACGGCGCGTCTCGCGCCCATGCTGGTGGTCGCCACGCCCCGCGCCACCGGCTCGCTGGCCTTTGCCGTCGAGACCTTCGCCACCGTCCGCGATGAGATCGGCCCGCTGTGGCTCCTGCACTGGCAGGAGATTGGGCAGGACAAGGACAGGGTGCCGCTCGATCCCGACTGGGGCCGGTATGCGGCGCTCGACGCCTCGGGCCATCTCGCCATCGTGACGGTGCGCAAGGGCGGCACCCTGATCGGCTACGCCTTCGCGCTGATCGACAGTCATCTCCACTACCGCTCGACCATCTTCGCGAGCCTCGACCTCTACTACCTGCTGCCGGCGCACCGTGGCGGCCGGACGGCGCTGCGCCTGTTCCAGGCCCTCGAGGCCGAGCTTGCGGCGCGCGGCGTGGTCAAGGCGGTCGGCAACACGAAGCTTGCGGCGGATCAGGGCCGCCTCTTTCAGCACCTCGGATGGCGCGAAACGGAGCGCCTGTTCGTCAAGACCTTGCGGAGCAACTGACATGGGGATCGGCGCAGCCATCGGCGGGGGCGTCTCGGCCCTCGGATCATTGTTCGGCAGCAGCAGCAGCGCCAAGGCCGCGAAGCAGGCGGCGCAAGCCCAGCTCCAGGCAACCCAGATCGCGGCGCAGACGCAGCGCGACGCCCTCAGCACCGCGAAAAATGCCCTGCAACCGTACATGGACCTTGGCCAGCAAGGCGCATCGCAGCTCGGCAACCGGCTTACGGACCTGACGAGTTCGATCCCGGTTCCGACAATGACCCAGAGCGACCTCGAGGCGACCCCGGGCTATCAGTTCACCTTGGGCCAGGGCTTGAAGGCCACGCAGAACAGCGCGGCGGCGCGCGGTCTCGGGGCCAGCGGCGCCGCGATGAAGGGAGCCGCCACTTACGCCACGGGCTTGTCGGATCAGACCTACAACGAGCGCTTCAACCAGGCGCAGACGCAATTCACGGACGCGAAACAGAACCAATCGGACAGCTTCAACAAGCTTTATGCGACCGCCGGCATCGGCACGCAGGCCGCCGGCGCCTTGGCGGGCCAGTCTATCACGGCGGGCCAGGGCATCGCCAATTCGCAGATGCAGGGCGGTGCCGCTCAGGCAGCCGGCATCAACGGTGCCGCTCAAGCGAACGCGGCTGGATTGACCGGCGCATCGAGCGCCTTCTCGAATGCCTTGGGCCAATATATGGCCGGAAGCACCCTCAAAAACCTGCCCGGCTTCGGGAGCGGAACCAGCACGATCTTCGGCGACGCCGCGGACAAGATCAAAGGCCTCTTCTCGGCCGCCGGTGGAGGGTACTGACCATGGCAGACGCAATGACGGGCGGCATCGACCCCGGCTATGGCGGCTACGCCACGACCAACAAGCTCCTGGCGACAGCCACCAACACGCCCGAGGCGGCGAACGGCTGGCTGCAGAACGCGGCCGGGCAGGTAGTGCTGCAGCAGCACGAGTACGACCTCGGCACGGCGCGGGCGAACGCCTTCAAGAACGTCGCGGCCTCGCTGCTGCAGAACCCGAGCGCCGACAATGTGCAAGCCGTCCTGACCGAGAACGTCAAGAACGGCACCGTGCCGGCCGACATGGCGCAGCGCGCCCTGCAGACGACGGCCGGCATGAACGATCAGCAGCGCCGGCAGTGGGCCTTGGACAATTGGATGCAGATTGCCGACCATCAGCAGCAGATGGACACGGCTTTCGGCAAGCCCACCATGGTCGACACTGGCAATGCGTTGGCGCCGTACATCGTCAAACAAGGTCCGCAGGGCGGCTATTACCCGACATCAGGCGGCACCGGCCCGATCCCGGTTCAGCAGCGGCCGGACAGTCTCGGCGACATGGTGGAGGTGCCGAACCCGGATGGCTCCAAGACCATGATGACCAAGGCGCAGGCGCAGCAGCGCTCCGGTTACAATCCGAACGGGTCCGGTCCCTATGGCGATATCGCAGGTGGCCGGGCGAGCGTGAAGAACGGCAGGATCGTCTACAACGGCCAGTCGGCGGCCGCTGGCATTCCGGCGGCACCGACACAGCCGGCCGGTGGCGGAATGTCTGCCAGCGCTCAACCTGCGGCGTCTGCGGGCATTCCTGGCCCACTGCCCGGCACGGCCCAAGCGGCCGAGGCGACCGCGGCGGCCAGCGCCGCCATGGGGAACCAGCTCACCAAGGCGGCCGACGATGCCACGACGCGGCGCGCCACGCTGTCGAACCTGCAGGACCAGGCCAGCAAGATCGTGACCGGCCCCGGAGCAGAACGGGTGAATACCGCGAAGGCGGGCGCCAACGCCGTGGCCGACATGGTGCTCGGCCCCGATGCTGGGCCGCGCTTCGACCGCGCCACCATCGCGGCGGGCGAGGAGTTCCACAAGAACGCGGAGATCCTGGCCCAGCAGCAGCAGGGCGCCTTGGGCGGTACGGACGCAGCCTTGGCTTCGGGCAAGGCGTCGAACCCGAACCTTGGCCTGTCCACGACCGGCAACAAGGAAATCCTCGCCATGCTGCAGGGGAACGAGGATGCAATCCAGGCCAAGAACGCCGCGTGGCAGCAGTGGCAGAAGGCCAACGGCGCCGGCTCCTATCCAGCCTTCGCGGCCGAGTTCAACAAGACCTTCTCGCCCCGGGCGTTTCAGTTCGCGCACATGAGCGTCGAGGCCCGCAACGCGGCCGTGAAATCCATGGAACCCGCAGGATCGAAAGGCCCTCGGAACCGCCCTCGACTATGCGGAGAAGCAAGGATGGATCAGGCCGCAGTAGACGACGCCCCGGGGCTCAATCCCGGCGACCGCGACGCGCTGATCCGCACCGTCCTGACGGAAGGGGCGCAGAACGATCCGCAGGCGTGGGCCTCGGTCGCAGCCGTGGTGCGCAACCGGCTCGCGGCCGGCGGCTACGGCTCGAGCGTGAGCCAGATCGTGAAGGCGCCCGGGCAATTCGAGGTCTGGTCGAACGGTCGGGCTCAGGGCGTCGATCCGAGAAGCGATGCCTACCAGCAGGCGGGCCGGATCGTGGACGCTATCGCCGGAGGTCTTCCCGACCCGACGAACGGCGCCACCCACTTCTTTTCGCCAGCCGGGCAGGCGCAGCTCGGCCGCAATGCCCCGTCGTGGGGCGGCAAGAACGTGACGGCCGTCATGGGCGGCCATGTCTACTCGGCCCCGAATGGCCGCGTGGATCTCGGCATCACACCTGATCCGCAGCCGGCAGCGCCGCCACCAGCCGCAGCGACCACCCCTCAACCTCAAGCCAAGGCAGCCGCACCGATGGCGAACACCGACCCTCTGAAGCGCTGGGGCGTCAGCCTGGACGAGGACGGGGCCGCGGGCGCCTCGCGCCAAGCTGCACCCGCACAGCCTGCACAGGTGGCCGCCAAGGGCGATACCCTGTCCCGCTGGGGTGTCAGTCTCGACGATACGCCACCGGCTGCCACGGCTCAGTCTCCGCAGGCCACGCCGGCCGGTGTCGCGCCTCCCACTGGCACTCCGGCTGCCTCGCCTGTCGCGGCCGGTGACGACGCCGCTGCGGTCGGCCGGGGCCTCATCAACGGCGTGCCGGTGGCGGGACCGTACCTGCTCGGCGGCCTCAATCGCGTCGCCGCCGCAGCGCGTGCCGTGACTAAGGGCGAGCCCTACACGCAAGCCCTTCAGGAGGTGCAGCAGTTCGGGGACAAGACGGCCGAGGCGTACCCGCTCACCACAGGCGCTTCGCAAATGATTGGCGGCGGCCTCGCCATGGCACCTATCGCCGCTGCCGCGCCGGTCGCTTTCGGGATCCGTGGCGCGACCTTGGCCGGACGCATGATGATGGGGAGCGCCAGCAACGCCGCCCTCGGGGCGGCTGACGCCACGGCGCGCGGCGACAACCCCCTTGCCGGGGCGGCCTTCGGCTATGCCGGCGGCGGCCTTGGCCTTGAAGTAGTCGAGTGCCCACGGAACGGCCTTCGTGGGGTCCATCACGTCGCTCTTGGAGATGGGCTGTAGCCCGTAGCCAGGGGCCCCGGCGGTCGCCATCTGGATTTGGGCGATCCCATGGCCGCCGGTCGATGAGATGACGGACGGGTTCAGGCCGCTCTCCTGTGTGAACATCGCGCGGGCGTAGGCGGGATCAATGCCGCGTTCGGATGCGGCGGATTGGATAATGTCGTTGACGTTGTAAGCCATAGGTCCTCTTGAGGGTTGATGAGCGCGGCGCTGGCTATGGGCAGACGCGATGTCTGCCACGAGCGTTCTTGTAACGTTCTGGGCGGCCTGCTAGAGCGTGGAT
>JAUELR010969544.1:0-15051 GCA_032360045.1 Amazona ventralis
CTATGTGGCTTTCGGCAAGCGCGTGAAGGAACTGCGCAAAGTACGCAAGATCACTTTGCGTTCCTTCATTGCCGATCACGGGTTCCATTTGACCCAGATACATCGCATCGAGCGTGGAGACGGTATTTCGGTTCCAACGATTTTGCGATTAGCTGAAGTCTTTCAGGAACCTCTTGAAACGCTGCTTGCGGGTCTGGGCTCTGCTGCACCTCCTGAACTGAAGCCGAAAACGTCCAAGAAGTCACGGGCTCAATCATCCAGCGAATAGCCATTTGATCCTGCGCTTGAACCCCTGATTTGTTTGGCATCTACTGTTCAAGCGTGGTGAGCTTGTCATTTTGTGACACCCTCTCCCCTTCTTTTTCGTTCTTGTAGAGAGATTTCAGAATGATCCGGGCTCAGTTACACCTGGTCGGCAGCAGAGGACTTCCTGTCTCCACCAAACTTCAGGACGCGGTAGAGAGCGCTTTCCGCTGGACCGTCCGTGCTTTTCCAAGTGTCGATTCAGCCCTCATCGCTGACTGGGCGGAAGAGGTTGCTTTAGCGATGGAGGCCATCGTTAGTGACCTCCATACTCCCGGTCGGTACGCAGCTGCCGCCCTTAATGGAAAGGTCAGAGATTGGCTGAAGACTGGGCCGGCGAAGCTGGAAGCTGCTGGAGTTGGTGTCGAATTAGAGCGCCTGGGAGGGGTTGATCCGGCCGCAGCGTCGGCGCTCGACGGCAAACGCTTGCTCGAACAAATTCAGGTAACCCTCAGCGACCGCGATCAAACTATCCTGATGTTGCTCACGGATGACAGCACTGACAGCGAGATTGCAGAGGCTCTAAGGCTCTCTGACGCTGCTGCCCGAAAGGCGATCCAGCGCTTCCGGGACCGCATAGCAAGTCAACTCGGCATCACTCGCAGGACAAAGGGCCATCCAGGACGGCGCTCGAAGACGTTAAGACAGACAGAGGAGAGATCTGACGTTGGATCGGGAACTGTTCAAGGACTACCTGCTCACCGCATTTCCGAATCCGGAGAGAAACGGCTGTCCACACGAGGATGTAGTGAAGGCGCTGGCGAAGCGAGAGATCCCGCTAGATCATCCCGCGATGCTGCACATTGCCAAGTGTTCTGAATGCTACGCCGAGTACATGAACCACAGAGCAGACCTGAAAGAGTCAACTGGCAGCGGTGAGAGTTCTCCAATCGATTGAGGCTTCAGAGGACATCAAGGTATTTCTGAGTACATCATTCTCTGAGAACCGCTCCTTGAGCCTTCTGACACGCTTAAGGAGTCTGCTAGGACCCCAGACAAGTGACTCCTCTTTCTATTTTCCGTTCGTCCACCGTTTAGAACGTCGTGGGAATCATCGTGTTCTTCTTGAAAACTTCTTGCTTCCTTATAAGGAGCCCCGGAAGTACGGCAACACCGCCTCGGAGGTACGGGAAACACGTCCCGGAAGTACGGAACAGTCACCCCGGAGGTACGGAAGAACAGCGGTTTAGCTGTGAAGATGTGCAGAACGGATAAAGCAAGCCGGATGAACAGCTTAGGGGATTTTTCGCCCCGGAAGTACGGGTATGTTGTTCACGTCCATTTAAACAGAGTGATTGGGGCTTCCTAAAAGCCATCGATGCAAAGGTTTAGGACGATTACGCCCCGGAAGTACGGGGGCTGGCCACTCCTTGATAAGGAGTCGAAAGTACAGGAATTGCAGCCAGTAAGGGAGCGGTCGAGTAAGAGGGGCACACCAGAGATCGCAGTTACCGCCCCATTAGTACGGCGCTCTATAGCGTGATGAGAACGGCATTTTGTGACGCCGGACCGTCAAGAATTTTCAGAACGTCCGTTTAGGCGCTTAGCGCCACGAATTAGCATCTTGCCTTCTTGAGCGGGGCCGATGAACAGGCCACCAGCGCGAGCCTCTGCCGGAAGGTCTGGATAGACCACCTTCAGGACCTTAATGGCCTCTGCGAAGCGGGTACGGATGCGCCATGTATGGCCGTCTTCCTGCCACATCTGTTGACGCAGATCTTCCCAACGAATGATGCTTTCGCTTCTGGCCGCAAAGGTTCTCCAGTGCAAAAACATCATGTAGTCCAGCATCTGGGGCTTCCGTGCGAGTGTTCGCAGAATAGGCCATGGGAACGGCACGTGATGTTTACTGAGTTCCTGAAAGAAGGGAGCACTGAACAGAATGCCTGTCGGAAGGAACTCATCTCCGTCCTTCTCGGGGAAGGCCAAAGCGTTCGTTTCAAACAGTCGCGGCAGGTTGGAGCGTTCCATAATCGGCATGATGACAGCCTGTTCGCGATTAGCGGTCGTTCGCTCCACCGTGATGCTCAGGCCGGCGATACGCCGGTAGCTCTCCTTCAGGCGAGCGTAGTTTTTTCCGCCATCCGACTGCTGCATGTCGGCCAGGAACTCGGCCGCTGTCTCCCACGGTACAAAAGGGTTTCCACTCTTGATGGAGCGGTCCGTCGCCCAATGAAACAGGTTCCGATCGCTGCCATAAGGCAGAGGTACGTTCGAAAGCATGGCCTGGAAGGTGACGGTGATCATGGTGCCATCGGCCTGGCGGGAGCGCCGGACGATGGTCCGTTCCTGCGTCTGACGGTAGGGCAATCCGCAGAGCACCATGACCTTCGCAACCTGGGTCAGAGGCGGGGGCTCCGGGCTGTTCATCTCTTCCTTGAGGCGAACGATGTCCTTTGTGAGCTGAAGCCTTGCGGCACGTTCCTCGGCTGCGTGGCTGCGAGGAGTGGCCTTCTTCGCCTTTGAGATGCCCTTTCCTGGCTTGCTTTCCAGGTCTCCAAAGAGGGTTTCGGTTTTCTTCACGCTTTCGTACCCCTCTCTGCGGCAGATTCTACTCTTTTACAGCAGGAGCCTTCGCCAGCCAATCGCCAAGTAGCTCTGTGATCAGATCGGACATATCGCGAGGATCCTTGGTCTGCCTTAGCCGGAGGTCGGCGTCATGCAGATGGCTCTCCAGAAGCAGGCCGGACCATGGACGATAGTCGGGGTTGGAGCGCTTAGAACCCTTCTTTGGAGGCCGTCCTGGGCCTTTCCTGGCCGTGTTCTCCTCTGGCGGTGGACCAATCACGTCCCGGAGACCTCTAAAAGCGCTGGGGGCAGCCTTTTTACCGGTGAGCGACATAAGCCAGACACTCCTTTCCGACATCAACATAAGCGTCCCAGCCGCGGGCCGCGCGGGGGTCCTTGACCTCTGAAACAAGGACACCGGAACCGGTGGCCTTCACAAATGCCTTCAGCCTCGGGATGCCGGTCGCGAAGAGAGGAACGGCGAGCTCCTGTAGGAGATCGGTTAGCTCAGCCCCTTCCGGCTCGTTCGGCGGTGGGCAGCTCGTGAGCAGAACTTTGTAGTGCTTCACGCCGAGGCGCTGAAAGGCCTGGATCGTCTGCTTGAGCCCGTCCGTGTCCAAAGGCCGCGGCGTAGTTGGGACAACCATGAGGTCAGCTACCTCAGAGAGGTACTTGAGGTCGTCGTCAGTGGGGGCCAGACCGGTATCTGTGACGCTGTGCTTGAAGGTGCCGGCAATCTTCAAGGCGGCTCGTAGATCAGCGATGCGGAAAGGAAAGCCGTTTCCGCGTTCTTGCCAGGCCAAAGCATTGTGAGACGGGTCTCCGTCGAAGAGCACCGTTTGCCCCACCGTCTGCAGGTAAGCGGCAAGGTGGACGGACGTGGTTGTCTTGCCTACCCCGCCCTTGATGTTGACGACTCCAATATTCATATCCGCTCCTTAATGGTATCTCGTTGTAAAGCTGTAATGACATCAGGATGTGTGTACATCTTGGTACATGTGCAGGTGTACGGCAGGGCGGTGCTGGGCTCAATGCCCTGCTCCGCCCTACGCGCTTCAGCTGCCTAGGGCTGCATCGGGCTCAACGAGCTTGCCCCTATGACAGAACCCAACGAAACGCCACACCTTGAACTCGCGGTGGAAGGTTGCGAAGGTAGGCCGTCCATCGATGTGGCTCTGCGGCTCGCCGATCTGGATAACGGCGCCCGGTCGCCAGAACACGGGCGGCATGATGTCCAGAGCCCAATCTGCAAAGTCGTCCTCGACCTCGTCGCCGGGTTGGAGGTAGGGGGTCAGTTCCTGGCCGCTTAGGTGCCAGCCTGCAAGGGTCTTCATGGGTCTCTCCTGTGCTGTTTGGGTTGAGGGTGGGCAGTGTTCCCGCACTGCCCCATCTTTCTGCAAGGTTTACTCTTCGGCGTCTGCTTTGGCGGCTACCCGCTCGATCTGGACGGCCATGAATTCCGACTCGCGGAACTTCACCAGCTCATTGCCGCTCTTCCGCTCATAGTTGTTGTTCCGGGCTTCGGCCTCGATGTACACCCGGTCACCCTTCTTCAGCTTGGCGGCATACTTCCGCAGGTTGCCGAACACCGTCACGGAATGCCAGTCGGTGCGCTTCTGGCGGCTGCCAGCATCGTTGTTCCATTGCGAGATCGTGGCAAGGGAGAACTTTACGGGGGCATTCTCGCTGGTCTGCTTGACGTCGGCTCCAACGTGACCCATGAGGACTACGCGGTTAAGGTCGTTAATCACTTCTTTTCTCCTGTGCTTCTGTTTGGGCAATGTTCCCGCACTGCTTTTAGTTGTGTTTTGAGGGCTTGTTCTGCCCTGTTCTGATGTTCTAAGAATAACGACTGTATGTAATTATGTCAAGACAAAAACACACAATGGTGCGAGTACATCTGGCCTGGCCGGGATGTCCTTGCCCTTGTTGCTGATTTAGAAAGACCATGTTTTTCGAAAGAAAAACTGGATGGTATGGCTTCTGCCGGAACCGAAGAAGCCGGGTGTCAAGACCTGGCCGAAGGCCCACCCCAACAGGGTGCGGGACGCGGGTCTTTACTCCTGGCGCGGTTCTGGCCTGCACTTGTTCTGCTGTGGGAAGGTGCGGCACCATCGCAGCTTTCCATAGCCGGGGCACTGTGGTTGACTCTCGCCTGAGATGGGTGCCGGAAGACAGCGAAGTTTGGAACAGGGAAGGAACAGCAACGCGGGCGATAGGGGCCCTAAAGTAAACAAGCAAAAGCCCCAGCACTCGGCTGGGCCTGCTGAGGTGCTGTGGTGGACTACTGGCGGTGTGCTTCCAAAGCAGCAACCCGCTCGCTGAGAGCGGCAATCTGCTTGTAGTTGGATAGCTCGGCTTCGGCTTTGCTCTGGCTAATAGCGGCCATAATCGCTTTGAACTGCGCTTCCGACTGGCTACGCTGTGCCTCGAACTGAACCTTAATGGTGTCCTCAAGGGCGGTCATTCGCACCTTCAATTCGCGCACGTCCGGGGCAACGATGTCTTGCACGGTAGCTTTGAGCGTTTGAAGGATGTTTTCGGTATCGGCCATAACGGTTCTTCTCCTGTGAGTGTAAATGGAGGGTCAAGGGTTGCTGTTCCGGGGCGATGCTGACCGGCAAGGGCAGCGGTCATGCCTCTGCCCCTTCTGCGAAAGACCTCACTCCCCAACACATTCCATATCGCTGGCTTCGTCCCAAAAGGCAGGCAACCTGCTGACTTCCTCGTCGTAGACACCGAAGGCGCGTGCAAGGATCAACTCACGGAGGGCTACAGCCCTCAGATCGGTTTTGGCGTCGATGCTGATTCCCAACAACCGTTCGAGTTTGCGCAGGTCGTCTAAGAAGGCTTTTTGAGACTCGGCGGCACGGTCCAATAAGTCACTGGCTTCTTTCTGCTGTTCGGGTGTGAGTTCCGTCTTCGGCATGGCAATGTCCTCCGTTTGGCTTTGTTGTCGTGGCATTTGAAAATCAAATGCCGAACGCCTCCTGGCGAAGGCGGGGGTAGCAAACGGAAAGGTTTTCGAGCGCAGCTTTTTGGGGGGACCACGCGAAGCGTGGGGGAGCCAAAACCCGGAGGGAGAAGGCCTTGGAGAGCGCGATCGGGGCAGAGCCCCTTAGCGGCTTTTGCTGTTGCTTGTTTTTGGGGCGTTGCGGGGTGTCCCCGCTGGGATGGGGAGCTGCGAGACAAGGCCGGTTCCTGCCGGCGTTGGCTCGCAGCTGGGGAAGGGCGTAGCCTTTCCCCGAGATAGGCATTGAAAGGCTTTAGAAAGCAGGAGAAGTCATGTGCGGTAGATACGTTCGTCGTAGCGACAAGCAGCACATCGCGGAACGTTTCGCGCAAGGCCTTTTCCTGCGGATCTACCGATGCCCGGCGCGGATTACGATGTAGCGCCAACGACGCACCAGCCCATCATTCGGCAGAGCAGGGAAGCGGGCGAGCAAGAAATGATTCTGGCTCGCTGGGGTCTCGTTTCGTACTTCACGAAAGACTTGAAAAACGTAAAAAGACTTTCGACTATCAACGCGATAGCGGAGACGATCACGAGAGTCCCGACGTGGCGCGAACCCTTCAAGAAACGCCGCTGCCTCATCCCTGTTTCAGCATTTTTTCGAGTGGCCGAAAGGAGGGAAGCCGCCAAAGCAGCCCGATGCTTTTGAATGGCAAACGGCAATCTGTTCGCCTTGGCGGGTCTCTGGGACGCCTGGAAAGACGGGCAAGGGCAATGGCTCCAGTCGTTAGCAATCGTGACGACCGAAGCAAACGAGCTGATGGCCCCAATACATCCGCGTATGCCGGTTATCCTGCACACGCGAGACTACGACCGCGGGTTGGATCGGGAAGAGACGGAACGGCTGCCGCTCGATCTACTGCGGCCCTATGAGTCGGAAGACATGGAAGTCTATGAGGCTAACCCGAAGGTGAACAACGTGCGGAACAACGGGCCGGAGATGATGCGAGCTGCGGAGAAAGCAGCTCAAGACGGAGAGCTGCCACTGTGAGCGTAAGCAGGGTCATGGAACCCTGCCGCGTGGAGCTGATTCGGTGTCACGCTCAACCGCCGGTCCGCGTCGCGATGGCTATGGAGAGCGCCCATGACGCCGCGAACGTCGAACGCAGCGAAGCCCAAGGCTTCCATCATTGCCTCTAATGCCTTTTCAGTGCCGAACCAGGCGCTTTTATAGGCATCTCCGGCCACGGAAGGATCATACCCGGCAAGCTGCTCTACAAGAGCCTCGGCCAAAGGCTCGCCGTGAGCCTCTCCATTGTTGCGAAAAGTGAAAAGGAAGGCCTGGGAAAAGTCATATAGAACCATAACTAAAACCTAGACTTTCTGCTGTGCTGATTCAACGAGGGACGGAGCACAGTGCGCTCTGGGATCGCGGGCTTCGGTGAGGCGATAAGGCTGGGCGAGTGCTGCTATCAGCTCATCACAGACTTATTTCCCACGAAGGAGTTTATGAGGACCTTGAAGGGCCTCTTCCAGGGCTTGGCTTTACGCTGAGAGGTACACATGCGTAGAGAGTTTTCATTGTTGGTCACCGTTGTCGCAGCACCGCTCATCTGTTTCCCCCACTCGCAGGTTGCGTTTGCAAAGGGAGTGAAAAGCCAGCAACAGGTCCCAAACGCCACAGCTCTCAGTTACTCGCTACCTCAACGTGACATACCGGCTGGGTCTACGGGCTCACTTGCGGGATCGCACGCCAGCAACAACCTGAGCGAATCGATTGCTCCAGAAGCTCACTGTCCTGGCGGCGTGTTCACCGGCTGGGACGCTGCGACTGGAGCGCTTTGCACCGCGGGGCACTACAGTCCCAATGGAACCACTATGTGGCTCAATCGAGGACTTTGGTATGGCAGCATGGGACAAACACCACCAAGTCCATTGCACGAGGCAGTCACCTTCACGAGTTTTGACGACCCGAGCGGCGCTGGAAACTTCTGGCAGGTTGGCTTCAACTCATGCGCACTCGGCACCTACGGGGGTGGCGCTGGAACGTCGAGCGTTCCTGGAGCAAGCAATTGTCCTGCTGCCAATCGGTACTACCTATGGAGCACCGGCAACAACTTCGGCTACACCTGGGCGGGGGCCAGAACGACTCTGTGGCCCACCACGTCACCAGCAATCGGGCAGTCAGATTCAGGACAAGGTAACGGTTGGGCTCCACCCTCTGGTGCTTTCTTCTCAGACAACACGATGCTTGTGCCGGGTGACGGTACCGCAATGTTTTCATTTATGCCTTGGGGAGGAGGTGTTTGTTGGAGCGGCTTCTGCGCAACCGCTTACCACGTCGCTCTACCAAACCCTGGCAATCTCCATCAGGTCGAGGTTACTGGGCTCAACCCAGGGTCGGACTTCCTGACCAATATTGCCGCGATGGATGGTCAGAAACAGATGAACAACGGGCCCGTATATGACATTCCGAACAACACAGGTCAACACACGGGAAAGTTCCTCCGATGGGCTCTTCATGCGGACGGAAGCGAATCTACCTATGACGGTGACTGCTCTTCGAGCA
The DNA here is from genome assembly GCA_032360045.1 of Amazona ventralis. Classification (NCBI taxonomy): domain Eukaryota; kingdom Metazoa; phylum Chordata; class Aves; order Psittaciformes; family Psittacidae; genus Amazona; species Amazona ventralis. The sequence continues at coordinate 8,334 of JAUELR010969544.1, forward strand.
CTGATTGCATGAACGTGTGGGCGCTCGTACCTCCGAACTATAACCCTTCAGCGCCGAACGCCTGGATCGTTCACTTTCATGGTCAGGAGAACACCATTGTCTCTTTTGAGGGAGACTACGAACAGGGTAGCGACAAGGTCCTCGATACGCTGTACCAACACGGAGTCGTTTTCGTCTCCTTAGATTTCCATACAACAGTTCCGAGCTGCACGGCTTGCACCTACGGCAATGCACAGAACGTATCCGATGTTGCTATGGCTCTGAACAAGGTACGTTCCGCGTTGAACCTGGCTACAACACCCTATGCCACAGCCGATTCAGCCGGTGGGATCACACTCATGAATGCCATCACTCATGGGGCGATACTGCCTCGAGCGATCCTTTGCTACTCCTGCAACCTGAGCTTGGCGACCGACTACAGAGGAGCCACGAACCAAAACAACCAAAGCAGCCTAATCCAAGCGGCATATGAGTTCAACTCTGATAGGCAGTACACCTCCGCTACAGCCGGTTACGATCCTATGCTCGTGGTCGAGAATCCCACCGCGGCACAGGCATCTATGGGTGCCGCGACTGGCTTCATCCCCAACGCTGCGTTTGTACTAGCGGGCATACCGATGTATTTAGTGGCTGATCCGTCCGACTCTGTCGTTAACGAACCATTGAACTCTCAAGCCTTCTACACCGCTCTGAATGCGATTAACCCGGGCGTACATCGACTGGACACATCGCGTGGCGGAGGGCACGTAGGCGCGCCGGAGATGTTGGGCACAGTAGCCCTTGTCTGGATTAACGCACACCGCTGATCCGCGACAGCGTTTAGGAGCGCAATCTTAGCCGCTGTTTTGCACTTCAAGGATTACTGCATACGTTCGGTGCAAATGACGCTCCAAGAGTATTATCTCGCCCGGCCCAGAACAGATACCCGATGCGCTCACTGCCAAGAGCGAGGCGGTAAGCAGGCAGGTTGTTCTTGTTCCATAGACATGACCAAACATCTCGCCTCGAATCGAGCGACATGCGATTCTGATGTAGTGAAGTCCGGGTCCGCGACTGGTTCACCGCAAAACGATTTTAGGAGCTTACGGCTTAGTCCGCTTCCCCATGTCCAGTAGACGATCCAACTCCCAACACGCATACGCCGTAGCTTGCAGTAGCTTCCTGCTTTTCGCTTTGCCTATAGCGCTGTTTCTGTACCGGTTTGGGAATGATGTTCCTTTTTACTTCATGGCAGAGGACGCGTTTTACTACCTGAGTATCGCAGCACGTTCGAGTCACCTGCCGTTCTTTTCCTTCGATGGGATTCACCCAACGAATGGCTTCCATCCAGTCTGGGAATGGACAATATATGGACTGTCCAAGCTGCCCACTTTTAGATTGGACGGAAGCGCTGTTCTATCTCGGTTTTTCAGTATCGACTTGATCGTAGTCGCTGCGGCTGTCGGAATGTTTAGCGCCTACACGTACAAGCTCACGCGACGTCCTTGGCTTGCCCTTGTCACTTTCTGCCCAGGTCTTTTTTGGCTTCTGGTCGGTGTCGGTTCTCCTGCCTACATGACACCCTGGGCGTTTGTAAACGGGATGGAGACTGGGGTGGAACTGCTGTTCCTGTCCCTTTCTTTACTGCTGTTCGGTAGAAACTTCAGAGATCCTGCCAAGAACATCCTGGGCATCGTCGTGCTCGGCCTGGTTGTTCTTGCACGACTTGACGATGTGTTCCTCCTTGCTGCAGTCATGTGGGTGTTCTTTACTCGAGTGAACAAATCGGAACGAAGTAGGCGACTATTGCCGTTCACCGTTCCTATACTCACCATCGGTGGCTACTTGCTTTATAACCACCTTACTGTTGGGGCTTGGCTCCCCGTGAGTGGAATGGCCAAGGTCGGGAAGGGCTTTGTCGAAAATACACGGGCGGTCAACCGATTGATCGGCGGCTGGCCCTTTTTCTCTCTGCCTACCGACGATGTGGCCTTCAGTTTTGGAAATCAATATGTGATGCTCGTTCAAATGTTTGCTCCCATGCTGATCGCTATCGGTTGGCTTACATGGACGCAGCAAACCAAGCGGCGGGACAACGATGTTCTGCGTGCGCTTGCAATAGGTGTAGTCCTCAAAGGAATTTACAACTTCACTCGTGTTCCCTTCGGCTATCAAGGCGCTTGGTATTACGGCGCTTCTATCGCGACCTCAAACATCCTTCTAGCCTCTTACCTGACTGACCTGTTGGATTCCAAGAGAGAGGTCAGCCTGTTTCAAGCAGAAGAAGGTTCAGGCTTCGGCTCTCCAATGACCGTCGTTGCCAAATCGGTGGCTTTGCTCTGTTTGTCGTTTGTCTCTTTCAACATCGTGTCTAGCCGCTCCATCGCGAACGGTTACGCGGCGAAGCGAGATGCCTGGCAAGTACGGGATGAGGTATCGCAAGTTTTGGCTCGATCTACTTCAGCGCCTTTCCTTGAGCTTCAAGATGGTGAGTTGAGCTTTATGACCGGCCATCCTGCAATGAGCGGATTTGGATTGGCGACCGATCCGGAAGCCGTCCGCGCCCAGCATGAGGGCACATACTTCCAATTGCTGGCGCAGAGAGGAATCACTATAGCCGCTGCCTCAAACACCTACCCTGCGGCACTCGAACAGTCGTCCATCAGTAAAGCTGTGTTCCCGTACTGGGGCTTTAACCGCGACGAGGTGAGGCAATATTGCTTCCAACCATTCTGGCGTGAACCGAAAGGTGATGTCGTCCTATATCGGATCGTCCATAGATCCATTTGCCCATCCCCTAAAACCTCCGCCCCACTAGATGCTGGCAGTTCAAAGTAGAACCAAGAGGGGCCTACTTCGAGGGAAAATCACCCTCAATGATCAACTGGTAAATGCGGTGTTCGGACGAGATGAGGTTCTCGCCGGCGGCCTTTGTGCGAGAGTTCAACCCTGAAGCAATAGGATGCCCTGGCCTTCGTGGCAACACTCAATGCGACGACAATCCTTACCGCGTTTGCAGATCCTTCAGGGACTTCTTTAAGAAAGAAGATTTCCACAGCCTCGCTACCGAAAGTTCTTGACGTGTCGCTAGGGTTGCGTCGAAGCTTATCCCGTTTAGCAGATACAGATTTTCTTTCATGTGTAGATGTGCCTGTACCTCAGCAGAGCCATAAGGAGGTTGTGTGCCGTTTTCGCATCAAGCTGTCTATGAGAAGAAGTCCTCCCGCTTTCTTGTCTTGTGCTGTGCGTGGCTCTTAACTGGTGGTCAAATACACGCGCAAAGTGTCATAACACCCTTTCAGCAGATAGCACTTGCAGCTTTCAACCTATCTGGACAAGTTCTGAACACGGTGACCTTACATGCCACTGCGGTCTGGACAGCCGGATCTTTGCAAGAAAGCGGCTCGGTAGACCTTACGGCAGGTATGGACGGATCGGTGAGTGAGGTCTGGACTCTTCCTACACAGGCGCACTCCCTTACGGAGACAGCCCGTCTGCCAGCAAAAACGTGTTCTTTCACCGACACAAATGGCAGGATTAGTGAGGACACGAGTCCAAACTGCTTCCGTCCAGTGACGTGGTTTGCTCCGTGGGTCGCCCTGAACTTGTTAAGTGATGTAAACACGGTAGGGGCTGTCGATGTCACGACTGCAACCGACCTAGCTTCGGGAAGAACGACGCTGAAATATTCTAGGCCCCTTACCACCCTGAGCGACACGCAAAGTCAGGACATCGCCGCCCAAGTCGCTCCGCGATTGGTTGTAAACGTCCAATACGACACTAAGATCGGATTGCCGCTTTCAATCACCTACAAGCAGATCTTGGACAGTGACCCAAAACACACAATTGATTATGCCATTGTCTTTGCAGACTACCGGCAGGATCAGGGGCTCATGGTAGCTCACCACATACAGCGATACGTTCAGGGCTCGCTGCAGGCTGACATCACAGTCACAAGCACCACACTCAATTAGCTTTCATCTGCTGAGGAATCCATGAAGAAGCTACTGCTTACGATCGCAGCTGCGATCCTTTGCGTGCCTGCATGCGCCCAATTAACAGGAACGGGTGCTTATGCCCACGCCACATTGGACCAACCAGGCTTCGACGCGATCAACGTCGGCAATATGAATGTGCGCTTCAACATTCCCATCGTCAGCAAACAGGGAAGAGGCTTACCATTCAACTTCGCCTTTCAATATGAGGGTCTCATTTGGAAGCCCTCCTCTTCTGGTGGTGTCACGACATGGTCCAACGACCCAAACTGGGGATTTTTCGGCCAGCTCAATGGGGCAAACGTCACAGGCTACATGACGCATCAATACACCTCGGTCACGTGCCCGGTTGGTAGTGGGCGTACCACGGTAGTGTCGGGCACTAACAACTACAACTACTTCGAAGCATTAGGTGGCACACACGGTTCCACGTACCAGCAGGCACCCCATTGTGGCGATGCGAATGGCAATGGTATTGGTGTCACGTCCTCGGGAGGTGCTTCGACAGACGGCTCGGGCATTACCGTGACAAGTCCTACAGGGCTTCGGAACAAGATGGGAACAACCATCGTGCCTCTTCCGGCTTCGACAGGCACAGCGGCTTCAAGCTTTACTGATTCCAACGGGAACACAATCACTGAGAGTGCTTCCGGGGTGTTCACAGACACTACAGGCACAGCGGCTTTGACTATCTCCGGAGCCAACCCTGTGACATACACGTACAAGGTTGCGAATCAGGCAACCGCCTCCACAACAACCGCAAGCGCGTCTGTCAGCTATTCATCTTTTAAAGTCCGCACCCACTTTCTTTGTAGCGGGATTGCAGATGTCGGCACGAGCTCTGCCCTATCGGTCCAGTTGGTAGACCATATCACTCTGGCTGACGGATCCACCTACAGGTTCACCTATGAGACCACGCCAAGCTACACGGACGGCTCCACTACCGGTCGCCTCGCGAGCATTACGCTCCCGACCGGAGGTGTCATCTCATATAGCTATTCAGGTGGGACGAATGGAATCGTTTGTTCTGATGGGACCGTACCTGTACTGACACGAGTGACTTCCGACGGTACGCGCTCTTACCAGAGACCGGCACCGAACTTGGGCATTAACACAACCTTGCTTCAGGACGAGCGAGGTAATCAGAGCTACTATTGGTTCTCTGTAGATACCCAGGGCCGTTATGAGCAAACACGCCGACGCTCCCACGACGGCACGGCGTCAGACAGCAATCTCTTGCAGGAGGACAAGATCTGCTACAACGGTCAAGCTCCTGACAGCAATGGGCTCTGTGTTGGACAGGCTATCAGTACTCCCATCTCGGAAATCGACACGACGACAACCTTCAATTACATCAACAGCCCCGGCACGACGAAAAACTATTACGACACCTCTGGCGATTTGACGCAAAGTAGTGTCTATAGCGGCGGCACACTACTTGAGAAGACGGTCAACGCATTTGCTGCGCCAGGCAACACGATAGAGCTCACCTCCACCACGGTTTACGACGGGAATAACAGTGTTGTCGCTTACACGGGGTACAGGTATGACATTGACACCCCTGACAGGACCAGCAATCTACCTCAGCACACGACACCGTCTGCGAATCCAGGCAATCAGCAAACCGTCCAGGTTTCGATCGATGGTTCCACCACCAACACACTTGATACGGGAAGTCATTACTATGACACCGGAATGCTCCAAGCAAGATCCACACCAGGCAATCCGGCCAATGCGAGTACCTGCGGAGCGGGAACTATAAGCTGCTTCAACTACGATTCAACTGGAACATTTCTAACCAACACGACCCTTCCCACTCCTAGTAGCGGTGTGGGGCTGGCTACGTCTGCCACGTACGATGTCGCCTCAGGAGCTATGACATCCGTGACTGCGCTGAATGCAAACCAGACCTTTTCAGTCACGCAATACGACCCATTGCTTCGTCCGAAGGTCCAAACGACTCCCGAGCAGGGTCAAACGACAACGACCTATACGACAAAGCAGATTAGTAGTAAAACGAATGTAAGTCCTACCCAGACCACGGACCAGGAAACATACCTGGACACGTACGGACGGATCGTTCGTGTGTCCACTCAAAGCAGCTCTGGCTGGTATGTGACTGATTATTGCTATTCAAATGGTGTTTTGCAAGGCAAACGTGTACCGTACCTCAGTTCTACTTCGTCACCCTCGGGTACGATCTCTTGTTCGGCCAGCAATTCAACTTTATATACCTACGACGGCCTTGGTCGTATAAGAAATATGTCGAATCCTGATGGCTATTCGATTGCAACGTCCTACACAGGACGAGCTGTCCAGACCACGGACTCGAACGGCATTACTCGTATCCAGCAACATGATCTACTTGGAAGGTTGAATGGAGTCTGCGAAGTCAATTCGCTTCAGAACTTTCCGGGGGGCTATTACGACCAGAACACACCCAATTGTGGAAATGCTTTTGATATTACGGCAACAACGGGTCTCTACACCGCTTACACGTACGACTTAGCTGCGCACAGCGTCACCATCGGGCAGGGGAATCAAACCCGGTATTTCTACTACGACGCTGCTGGGCGGCTCACAAAAGCTATCGAGCCGGAATCAGGCACCACGACCTACTCTTATGCCTACAATGGAACCGGTCTTCAAGTAACTCGCAAGCGGCCCAGTCCAAATACGACAACCGCGTCGACCCTCACAACTACAGTAACGCAATACGACACCCTGGGCAGAATAACTGACGT
>JAUELR011066640.1:0-38156 GCA_032360045.1 Amazona ventralis
CGCTTCGATCTTGAACTCTCGGCTGAACTTCCGTCTCTGCATGACCAACCTCCGGCTTGATAAAACACCCAATCTCGGTGTCCATCAAACCGGCAGCAGCTCAACCCAGCCCAATTTTAGTGCGGTTGGGCTCTTTGAGAACGATCCAGGCTTTCGACGCTTGCCGACGCGCAAGCCAAACCCTGGCGCCCCCTTCATGTACAGACCCAGCTTCAGGGACTGAACGTTGGATCTGTGAGTCCAAGAATTGGCGCGATTTGGCACGCCTTTCACGTGGATTGAGGCGCATACCCAACTTTCCGAACGAACTTTGAAGCAATCGTCTTGATGAGGAGCGTGGCGATATCGGGTGGATCATCGCCTTCTTTGGCGGAAGCTTTCTTGTCCAAAGTCGCCTCCAACAATTTCGGAATTCAAACAAAATAGCCGGGCCTGACCGACCAGAAGTAACTCAGAATAGAATTTTTTAAATGCAGTTAGAGTAAAGGCCGCGACCTTTCTTGCCGCGGCGCTCCTGATGTTCGCTTTCTCACTGAACGCCTGGTTGGCGGCAGAGAGCGTGTGCGCAAGCTGCGACCGACGAGGAGATCGGGGCGCTCTGCCGAAGCACCGCTTCAACAACAACAAGAGCACCGTGTGTGCGATCATGGCGGAGTTGATCGCGAAGCAGCCGGACGGCGAGCTTGGTGATCTCGAACACTCCGGCGCGCGGACCGGTCTACACCCGCTCCTGCGCGGTGAGCGTCTCACGTTTACGCTTCCTACGCACTCGGGGTTGGGAGCCGGAGTTAAGACAGATGTCGGGCCGAGAATAATTCCTCCTCCCCATGTCACGACCGCGCCACTTGGGGTTATGTGATCAGGATCCCTGCCGGTTGTAGCTGAGAGCGTCCTGTCTTTGGTGCTTGTCGCGGGATCGGGCTTCGGTCTGATGGCGACGCCAACGACCTGTCTTTCTCAGCCGCTTGACGCCGCTGCGGCAGTCTCAAAATCTGTCCGCCAGTCAACGCCGATCGAGGCGCCTGATTTGTCCAAAGCCAAGATAGAAGAGATCAGCCTGCAATTTCCTTCTTGCAGTTCCTTTCGGCGGCTTCTTCGCAGACGCGCTACGACAGGCCTGCAGGAAACTACCTCGCCTTCGTCCAACTCGCATCTATCCGCCTATGGCTGGCCGCGCGTTATGAGTTCGCGTCCTAGCCGGAGTTCAGCGCTGGCATCACTTGCGGTCGAGAAAGACCTCTGCCGGCTCTGAAAACAAAGGTCGCCAACCAAGGCGGCCTCTGTTTAAGATAGCTTACGGTAGACGCTGGCAGACGACACGTAGCTGGCTAATGCATCCTATGCAGTATTTCGTCCCAGGCGAAGAGCCGATGACATCGACTCCAATTGCATACCCAACCGAAAGTTCTGGCATGGTAATCGACTCCGTTATCGTTTCCAATGGAGCGGCGGATCTTGAAGATGGAAAATTAAGGTCGCCGAAAGGATTGTCGCCACCCATATCCCATACAAGGGGACGTCCCCGCACAGAATGGTTTGAGTGCGGTTCGCCTTTTATCGGACCAGATCTTGCTGCGGTGGCGCGAGCATAGGTGCTGGGCCGCTCTGACCAATCGACGTAGCGATTGCCCTTGTGATCGTGAAGCGCCGCGAGGACGTTCATCACGCCCTTCTCGAGGATAGTATCGCGCACTTCCTCGAGCCGCTCGATGCATCAGATTTCTTCGTCCGATCGGTTGGCCGTGATTTTCACCTCTGTCATGTGCCCTCGTAGCTCAGTGGAAAAATTCTACGTCTCCTGGTGTAGGTTCAAGTCCTGCCGAGGGCATCGTCCACGGTCGCGTAGCTCCCGGTGGCCGATCAGAGCTTTAATCAGGGTGCCAACACAGCCACCGAGGTTGAGACCACCCAGGACCAGAAACAGTAGATCGGGATTTGCATAAACCGTCAGTGTTGGGGTTGTATTAGCGAGGCGGGAGGAATGACTGCAGATCCTTCCTCGAAGCAGCAGGAATTCCTCAAACTGTGCAGCTTTTCGCTCGTTCCAGGCCCGACCATGAGTCATATTGGCCGCGCCTCGGTTGATGTGGGAATTTCTTCGCATTCCCAACGGGAACAGCCAAGGCCCGAGAGAGATTGAGCGCCTGATCTGGCGTTAGCTGAAAATGAACGCCGACCACGCGTGCGAAAACAACGGTGATTTCGTCATCGGCCTGCTCGACTCAACTATAACCGCCGCCGCGGAGCGTTAAGTTCGATCTCATCAATCCGGTCGAAAGCACCTTGTTCACTCGCCATCGCTACCCTCTCCCTCGACAGTGCCTGAGTTGGTCACGGTCGCGCGACTCAAAATCGTCTTAGCGTCAACAAAGACCCACGGCGGCACCAGTCCGGCCTCTAGGTAGCTTTCTTGTAGTTGAAGTCGAATTTGGTGAGCGGCTTAAATGGCAGCGGTAGCTTCCCTTGTTCAAGGCGGGGCTGATGCTGAGATCCCGCTAACTCGCATCCGAGCCGCATCAGGTTACATTGCAGCCAAAGCCTCTGCTGTAAATCATGCTTGCTGCGCCGAAATAGGGCCCCGACATACGAGCCCATACGGAGCCGGTACAAATGCTTAGCCATGTTCTGCTCCTGTGCAGCAATAACCAAACTAGATGTGGCCAATTGTCCCGTTGCCTCGCAGACCGCCGAAATTTACTAAGTGAGGAATCTCGTTCAGCGCTGACATTGTAGCGCTCAATGAAAATCGATTAATGCAATAAATCCAGGATCAGCGCCTAAATTCGGCCGTTTATCGGCTTCTTGCGTGGTTTTTGTTGCACGGATTATCGGTTTGCGGCGGCAGAGCGCGATGCTCGAGCACCGCGCCTGCTGTGATCAAGGATAAAAGCCTGCGACGTAGCGGATTGGGAAGAAAGGCGGTGACGGGGCCTTAATAGCAACTGCCCCCTCCTGCCCGGGCCAAGAACTGGCCTTGGGCGAAGCCCGTCCTATGACCTCATTTCTTGCTTTGCGTTACGACTAGGGCTTACCCGCTGAGCGTTGATGCCGGCTCTACCGCCGAGGGAAGCAGTAGCGGGACAAGGCGCGGCTTACCGGTGGCGGCCTACGTCATCAGAAGCGCAAAATTGCGGAGATCAGATTGTTGATTCTCGAAATGACTGCGCCGCAAAGCCCGAGCGATCACATTGCTTGACCAAACTGCTAGTTAGTTCCGTCCTGCTCGGCAATGCCGCATTCGGCTGCGTCTTCCTCACGTTCAGGGCCTAGCTTCGCCCTGCACCGAGAGGGTGCTGTTTGTGAATCGGCCGCTAACTGCGAACGCGAGTCCACGGCAGCCTGTATTTCGAGCAGGTATGTTTCCCGGGCGTGCACGCCGATATCGGCGGCGGCGATTTGGAAAACGAAGCCGGGTGGGATGTGGCCCTGAACTGGATGGTTGCCGACGCCTCGCTTATCCCGGACGGGCTCAAGCATGGCAAAAGCTCCTGCAGCTTTCGCCGGACCCCGCCGGCCCCAGCACAACAAGCAGGCCGGCGGATTGCTCAAGGCCGGCATGCGTTGCCTCCCCGTGGATCCGAACACGGTCGAGTCCACCTCCGCTGCACAAAACCGTCAATACACGCTTGGTGCCAGGGCCGTTCCTAATGTACGACCGGACGGGAAACTATCGTCCCGACAACATGAGCGTACACGTCGACTTCAAGTATTACTTCGATCAGATCACGCCGCACCCGCCGAGACTTGGTCGCTGACCATATCGAGCTCAAATGGGAGAATGCCAACTTTGGCGGTCGTCTATAGCTTTTTGGAGCTGTGTTCGGGCGGGGCAGGCTCAAGCGTGCCGCAAGGTCGAATTCGTTCCGTCGCGCCAAACTCGTGCTGCGATCAGCTTCCTACCGGTGCTTTCGCTGCGGTCACGGAATTCAGCGCATTGACGCGTCCGCGCCCCCAAATGTTCGGCAATGGCGCAGGCGGGGCGTCGGCATGGTCACCGAGCAGCTTGGCCACCTGATCTTGCTTGAGCGTGGGCTTCACCTGCAGCATTGCCGCAACCACGCCCGCAACATGTGGAGCCGCCATACTGGTACCCTGCTTGGCCGTAAATGGCTTGCCAGCAACATCGAGCTCCGGGTGCGGCTCGGCGTTGATGGCCTTCGCCGAAATGATCAACTGACCGGGCGCGCACAGGGTGGGAAATTGACGGTCGTCCAACGTCGGTCCCTGGCTCGAGAACGCCGCGGGCTTGTGCAGATCGGCGGACGGTCTCGTAACGTATGCTCCAACCGAGATGGCCTTGAGCGCGGTCGCCGGAATCGTACCGGTACTTGCGGCGCTCGTTTGCGACGAGGTGAACGCGGTTGCGGGAATCCCCTTGCGTCCTTTCGGGGCACGCAGAAAGCCATGATAAACGCCAGCGTCGGCACCGGTCCCCACCGTGACACCCGACAAGGTAATCGACCATGTCCCAGGAGCAATCCGCAGACCGTCCCGACGAATGGCGATGCTGATCCGGTTCTTGTCGTGGCGAGGAACGGCAATGGCGGATGCGAGACTAACGGTCGAGCGGCCTAGCGTGCGCCGCACCGAGCCCCCGCTTGCCGCGAGCGACATTGAAACTCCCGAAGGATCGGTGACAACTACATCGAACCTTTCCGCAGTCGACTTCAGGCCGTACCAGATTTCGATGTCGAGCTCCTTGGCCATCTGCCTGTCATCGATGCGGAAAGTGATTCGATCCGTGGCGCCGCGCGCGACCGTGCCCCGAACGTGCTTGTTCTTGTTTCCATCGTTGCCAGCTGAGACGACGATGGCGCGCCCCTCAGCCCCGAGCGCAGCATCAATCGCCTTTTCATCCAGGCTACGACCGTCGCGCGCGCCCAACGGTTGGCCCAAACTGAGATTGATAACGCAGGGACAGTTGCGCGCTCTCGCTCGTTCCTGGATGTATTCGATCCCCTGCCGTATCAGCCCGAAGTTGAACTTGGTCGCGACAACGATCAGATCCGCGGCCGGAGCCATTCCGACGAAAGCTGTCGCCGGGCCGCCGGGCGAAGGGGCGCCATTGCCAGCGGCAATTCCCATGACATGGCTTCCGTGTGGATCGTCGGGCACGTCCTTGGTGCGCAGCGGCCGTCCACCCGGCCTCAACGCGTCATTTATGGCGGTTTCGGTGAATTCCACACCACTGCGAGCCGTACCGTCAACATTGTTTCCGGGAGAACCTTCCGAGGGAAAGCGGGGAGGGCGACCCGGTCGTGCCGGCACGAGTTCTAGGCGCTGGTCCCAGATCGAGAGGATTCGGGTCTTGCCATCGGCTTTGCGAAAGCTCGCATGCGTGTAATCGATGCCAGTGTCGACGATGCCGATGATCACCCCCTTCCCCACTTCGCTTCCGATCACGGGCTGCAGCACGTCAGCCTTGATGTCGGATCGACTAACGTCGAATGGCGAGTATAGCGTGCGCGCGAGCTCTATATATTCGATGCCCAGGCGGTGGACCTCGGGTAGGCTCGACAGCGGCATCTCGGCAGAGATGATGCCACCGGCCGTCGCGTGCAGGCGCATTCCCAAGGCAACAAGTTCCTTAAGATCGCCATGCCATTCGAACGTGACCGGCACCCGTGTCGTCGCCCGCTCGTGTGCGGGCGTGTCGTCGTACATCCATTGCAGATGCGGATCGATGACCGTCATGTCGCTTCTCGCAATCGGTGGAGGGTAAGACACGTTCGATATTGACCGATCAAGCGTTCTACGGCAAGTTGCAAGGGGGATCTTGGACCATTTCGTCCGACCGCATTTCTAGACTTCCTATTTTCGGGCACGACGTTTTTCCTTAGGGGATTGGACCATGGCGGGCGTCGCTGGGCCGGCTAGAATTTCCTTTATCGCCATTCGCGCGATGGAAGACAGGTCGGATGGACCGCTCGAGGCCGTCGTCATCGGCACCAACGATCTGGACGGAACCGACTGGCGCTACGTTTGCTACGATCTTGCGGTCTTCAAAAACCTTCTCAGGGATCGTGACAACCCGTTCGTTCCGAAGAACCCGCTCTACGCGGCGAATGCCCGTTATCACGACGGCAGCGACGCGAACGACCCGCATCTGGGTCACGCCGCCGTCGATGACGATCAAGACCCAACCCCGCCAGCATCTGCGATCGAACTTCGCGGCATCGCTCTGTTCACGGCATATCGCGCGCCGACCAACTATGCGGCGGAGAAGGATCCGGTCAAGCGGCAGCAGAAGGCCTGGGACGTCTTCGACGAAGGTCCCCTCGCCCGCTTCGATACGATCGCCCTGGCCCGCACGCTGGCCGACAAGCCGGCGCCGCGATGGCAGGTTTCGAAGCTCGTCATTACGCCGGCGACCGGAAAATCCGGCAACTTCAAAGCGCTCGCGATCAGGCTTCAAGTTCGCCTCGCGTTGAACGGCCACTGGATCAGGCCGAAAGTCGCCACCTCAGGCGACCGCTATGACACCCGCTTTCACGTGGGCCTCGATGTGGTCCAGGCGACAACGACACAATCCTTGTGGAAAACCGCCGCCGCGCCGAGAGGCGCGCTTTGCCGGCTTATCCAGATCGCCCTCACGATTGGTCCATGGGATCGTGGAGAACCCGCGCTCAGCATCGTTCCACTACGCTATGCAAATAGCGATTTCATCGACGCGATCGTCAAACCCGGTGACGGCAATCTCTCCACCGATCAGGTCGACGTAATACCTCTGTTCGTCGATCAGGGCATTCCCAGTCAACCGGCCAACCGTCCGCGCCGCGAATTCGGGCTTCGTGCGGTCGAGCACCAATTCAACAAGGACACGGGCTCCCATGACATCATCCGTGTCGCTCTGCGTTTCGAGCTAACCCTTTGGAACTATAGCGGCAAGATCGGCAGTACCCTCAAGCGGTTCTTTTCCAAACCCGAGCTTCTGCCGGTCAAAGGCCGGGTCCGCTTCTCCCAAGAGCAACGCGTCGGTGACATCGGCGCCCGCGGCCTCAAGCCGTTCGTACCGGTGCAATGGATCGTCGCCGCCCGCCTCGATCCACTCAACGTCGATCCTAAAGCGGACCCAAAGCTTCGGCGACCCGATCAGATAACTGACTTCGTCATCGACGCGTTCGATGCCGTCATCGAGGATGAGCATGATAGTCTACGCAAGGTCCGTGACGGGACGCCACTGAGCGTCATGCCCGCACTGGCCAAACGCAAGTCGGAACGCGGAACGCCGTGGCACGCAGTCGGGTTGCTGCGCGAGAATTCCGCCTGGCGCCGTGTCATCGTGCCGACGACCGGCACCGTCAAGGATGCGGCCGATAAGCGGCGCCAAACGGCTTTCCTGTCCTTCGAGCCGCGCTTCATCCCCGATATGTGGCAGGGGGTCACCGCATTCGAGCTCGTCGAGAAAGGCAAGTCGGATCAGGATCCGCGCTTCGCCTCGCCTTGTACGGCGACGTTCGCTCGTATGATCGCAACGGAGGGCACGGCGCCGGTCTGCAAGGCGCGCATCTCCGCGCCGTTCGTCGCCGCGAGCACCGATGTCCAGCCCGGCGCGTGCACGGACGGACCGGCATGGCAGCCCGCTATCACGCAGACCGACGATCTCGGGACTGTGCCGACGATCAAGTTTGGCTTCTCGCTCGAAAGCACCGATGGCTCGGAGATAGCACTCGGCGCGCTTGGCCTCTCGCTTCTAAAGGCCCCCGACCTCACGATGGTCACCAAGGCCGATCTGACCGGGCTTCTTGCCCGATCCGGTGGTGACGATCTGCCAGATGCGCAATTGCAGGCGGTCGTTAAGTTCCCGATCGAGCGCGTGAAGCCAATCGGCCAGGACGACCTGCCTCCTCAGATCCGCAGGCAGTTGCTCGGTCGCCCGACGCCCATTTCGGATGACCCTGACGAGCCGCTCCTGCTCGAACTGGACTACCGCGGCGGCTCCGAGCAACCCGATGACGAAAAGCTCATTCAGGCCTTGGTCGCCACGGAATCACTCGCGCCCGGTGAAAATCAGTCGGTCTCCCTTTCGCTGCGCGCGATCAGATCGACCACGACGACCAGCGCCGCTCCAAGGCGGCTCGCCTTGGTGATCGACCCGACGCCGTTCCGGGTCGCCGCCGTGGAGTATGTCGAGCCCGCTCGGGCTGCCACCGATCAGAGCAACGAAGTCGCGATATGGAGCGACGAAGGTGACGTGTCCTGGCGCGTGCTCGATCCTTCCGAGGCGGTACGGATGGTACTGCCGCCTCAGGTCATCGGCGAGGCGATGGAGAAGAACGCAACCGCAATCGCCGGCGCACCGAAAGATATCGAACCAGGCCGCCCGGCGGCCGCGCGGTTTGGCGCGCACGCACGTCTCGAGGTCGACCCCACCTTTGCGGACACCAACTTCCGCGAGCCAGGCTGGAATCTCCGTCGTAACATGGGCTATCCGACCATGCGAACGCCGGGCTCCCGCTTGAAGGAGCTTCGGCTCGAGCTGCTCTACGGTTTGACAACCCGGATCAGCACCACCGACAAGAGCACCGAGGCCTTCGTCACCGAGATCGGCGCAACGATCGGCGCGCCCGTATCTCCCGTGTCAGGTACGGCGAGCGCGTCTCGCGCGACACTGAAGAGCCATCTGCAACTCGCGAGCCTCGTGCTGCGGGCCCAGCGCAGGCGACTTGCCGTCGACAAGCTCTGGAGCGGTCACCCCGATGCCGAGCTGAAGATCGAGGACGGCGTAAGTTTCAGGCTCCGCACCGGAGGATTGGGCCCGGCGCATGGACCCGCGACCCCTCTTCGCTGGCCCGTACAAGGCGAAATCCCGGCAGATACCGGTGGTCTAATCGAATCCAAGAAGCTCGCGCAGACGTTTTCGACCAGCCAGGACGACCGGGAGAGTTTTCCCGGCGGGGTCGCCTGGGCTTTCGAGAGCGCGAATATCCTGATGAAGGTCTACAGTCGACCGGACGCGGACGGGGGTTCGGCGAAAGGCGTCCACCTCTCCGCGCACGGCGGCTATGGCGGCCAGCGGGCGCTGTTCGACGAGAAGAAGACCGTTGTCGAGACCGAGACCGGCCAGGGCCGCGTCCACCGTTACAAGCTCGAGCGCATCGGGCGCATCGGCGGCCTCTGGAATCGAGCCAAACATGTCATCATCTATGAGCGGTCCGTCGTACCTTCCGCGCAATTCTTCAATTTCGACCCGATCGGCCTGTTGCAGGACGAACACGTCGGACGCCCGATCCTTCGCAAGGTCGAGGAGTACGTCGAGCTGCTGCAGCCGGTGCGCCGCTATCCCGAGGACGGCAAATCGATCGCAGCCGCCGGATTTCTCGTCGGCGTGGAGTTCAAGTCGGGCAAAATCCGAGTCGATAGCCGCTGGGGCGGCGATGTGCGCCGTGAAGGTTGGCAAGTGCCTCTGTGGAACAAGGCCTTCGCGAGCCTCCCTCCGGTGTTGGCCCCCACGAGGCCAGGCGATCCCCCGATTAATCCGGACGATCCCTCGCTGATCTATCCGAAGCCGCAGATTCGTTTCCTGCTGGCGGGAGAAGGCGACGGCGAAATTTCCGTCGAGGTCGACGAGCCGGAAAAGCTTGTCTTCTACACTTCCGTGGTCGACGGCGAAAGTGGCGACGACACCGATGCATGGCGATCGGTGCGCGATATCGATTTCATCGATCTACCGCCACCGGCCGCCGGCCGCATGAAGCCCAATAGCGCCAATCTCACCGATGCCATGATGCCGTCAGAGCCGGCGCACGCACCAGGCTTCGAGCGGATGACCGTCGGCCTGGTCCGTGCGAAGGAGGCGGCTGTCCTCACCCACGGCCGGGCTCCCAGCGGCCCGGGCACGATACTCAAGAACATAACAATTGCTCGCGCCGCACCACTAACCGCCGTCGGCGCCCCAAGCCCAGTGACGACTTTCGGGCAGTCACTGACGCAACACAGTTCCGACCTACGGGCGGCCATCGATGCCAAAATCGGCCAAGCGCTCGGCGTCCTCGAGAAACTGGATCCCGAGAAGCCTCTCACCGATGTCAAAAACGACGCCGTCGCAGCCATCGGCGCCGCGCTCGACCATCCGAGTTTCGTCGGCGATCTCAGGTCCGCGACTTCCGACATCAAGAACTCGCTCAGGTCGATCGATCTGAGCAAGGTTGACCCAAAATCGCCCTGCGCCTCGCTGGTCAACCGCCTGAAGGATGCTGCCGAGGGACAGGTCGACCGTCTGCGCAAGATCGCCGGCGAAGCGATCGATTCCACACTCGACGGTGGCCTGAGGCCGATCCGCAACATCGCCGGCATCGTTCGCGACGTCAGCGTGTTCCTCGACAGCGAGGATGCATGGCTATCGCCGGACGAACGCGCCGACCTGATCGACAAGCTGTCGGGACTGCAGAACCGGATCGCCACCGTGGCGGACGAAGTGCGAGCGGACATCGAGCTGCTGTCAAAGCGGGTAACGGCGGATCTCGAGGCCGTCAAGGCAGTCGCCGGCGCCTCGCTCGGTGAAGCGCAAGACGTGGCAATTCCGGCCGCACTCGGCAAGATCCACGATGCGCTCAAGACGCTGAAGGACGCCGTTGGCACGGCGACGGTGGTCAACGATTCGATCGCGGCGTCCGCACGCGCGACGCTTGACGAGCTTCGCAAGCAAGCGCAGCAAATCGACACCGAACTTTCGCATATCGACGATACGGCAGCGCTCATGGCAGCGCGCCGCATCCTGCCGGCCATCCACGACACGTTGGGACAGGCAATCACCCACGCCGATAGTCTTACTCACGTCGGTGCTGCGATCAGTGACGACGTGAGGGCGGCTCTCGCTTCCTACGAGGCGTCGCTCAAGCAGTTTGAGGACGCATTGAAAGCCCGTCTCGGTACCGCCGGCGGATCACTCCAAGCGCTCGCCACCAAACTCGATCAAATCATCGCCGCGGCACAGAATGCCGCGCGTGGCCTCGTCGTGTTTCTCGAAGACACGATCGACGCGGGCCTTGATGAGGCAACCAGCATCTTCGATCGGATAGCCGATGCGATCATTGCCCTCTCGGCTCCCGAAGATCCCGACGACGATGCCGATTCCACCGGCGCTATCCATCGGGCGCTGACGGCGATAGCTGACGCCAGCGGGTTGATCGAGAAGGCCGTGGTAGCGCAGGGCGAAATTGTCGCAACCGCTCTACGGAAGACACTCGACGCGCTCGCTGCCGGCATCACCGCCGCGATCGATGACGTGG
This sequence comes from Amazona ventralis, assembly GCA_032360045.1. Classification (NCBI taxonomy): domain Eukaryota; kingdom Metazoa; phylum Chordata; class Aves; order Psittaciformes; family Psittacidae; genus Amazona; species Amazona ventralis. The sequence goes on from JAUELR011066640.1 coordinate 11,232, forward strand.
GGAAGGAACTCAAGGATGCCTGCGCGGTATTCGACAACTTTATAGGAGAGATACGGAAGGACGCGCAGAAGGTCGCCGATTGGCTGCAGAATGCCCTCGACGTCGACGGTTACAAGAGACGGTTGGACGATGCGGTAAAGCAAGCCATCAACGATGCACAGGGGTCCATCGAAGACCTGAAGCGGCGTGCCGCGGAAGAAGCCGAACGCGTCACGCGCGAGGTCGAAAATCGTGCACGACAGATCTCCGGCGCGGTCCAGGAGACTTTGCGCGATGCGCTGGGAACAGATCCAGTGGAATTGGCCGACCAGGCCAATCGGCTCTATCAGGAAGGCAGCGATACCTTGCGGCTCCTTCGTGCCGTCGGTGACCCTCCAAAAACGGATCGGCTCGGCTTCAATCGACCAGAAGTCGCCTACGTGCTCGCCGAGGCCAACAAGGTCGTCGACATGACCCCGGCGATTGCGCTGGTCAACCGGGTTTCGGATACGCTTGCGGCGGCCGACAAGGCCGGCAGGGCGGTCGGCGACATGCTTCAGTCGTTCGGCGTGCGGCTGCCCTCGAGCGGCGTTGCCGAGCAGTTCATTCCCGACAAACTGAAGCAATTGTCCGTGGCGGATCTCATACCGAATATGGGCGGTATCGATTTCCGCGGACTGCTTCAAAGATTTGCCTTCCCGGATCTTGACGACTCCAAGGCCATCAAGGTTCAGCACGGTTTCGACAACGTCCAGATGCGCGCCTGGCTTCAGACCGACATCGACGTCCCCTTCACCGAGCCCGCGCCGCTCTTGTCGTTCGGCCCCGTTGAGATCGTCGTCGACGAAGCCAAGTTCAATGCCAAGGCGCGGATGTCGGTGGGCCGCGACGGGACCCAAAAGATATTCAATGGCCGCATCTTCGGTGACTGGCGGGTCGTGACCAGCGGACAGGACATCCTCACATTCCGTCAGACCGGCTTGTATTTCGACGACTCCGGCAAAATCGACTTCAAGATCGACCCGGAACGTGTCGAACTCGCCGACGCGCTCGCGTTCCTGACTGATTTTCTCGCCGCTTCCGGCGAGGGGGACGGGCTGGTCATTGAACCGCTGATGCGCGGCGGCGTGCCCGCCGGCATCGCCGCCACGCTCGACATCGACCTGCCGGACCTGCAGCTCGGCGTGTTCGGAATCTCAAACCTTTCGTTGCACATTCTGTTCGGTATCGCCGCAGTTCCTCAGTTCGAGTTGATGTGTGAACTGTCGGTCGCCACCAAAACGATGCCATTCACGCTGAGCGTCTGGATCCTCAACGGCGGCGGATTCCTGACGCAGCGGCTATCGTTTCTCCCAATCGCCAAACCTCACCCGATCCTGACCTATTCGCTCGAGGTGGGTATCGTCGCCGGCGTTGGACTAGGCTTCAACTTTGGCGTGGTATCGGGCGGCGTCTGGCTTCAGGTCGGCTGCTCGATAACGATGACGTGGTCGACCGGCCCCGGTGGCAACACCACTGCAATTTCAGTTTTCATACTCGCGCGCGGCAACGTCGACGTCGCAGGCCTGATCACGGCTGCCATTTCGCTGCTGCTGGAGGTTACCTACGACGGCTCGTTGATGATCGGGTCCGGAACGCTCCGGCTGAGTTTCAAGATCAGCGTCTTCTACACACTGCGCGTCTCCCAGCACGTCGAGTATCAGTTTGCTGGCGAGAAAAAGCAGTCTGAAGGTTATTCCGATTCTTACGCTTGATTTTGTCGTACCCCAAGGACCGATCGTCGATGGCTCCCGATCCGCGCAATCTCAGAATAAAGGTCCAGGCGGATCGTCTGCCGGACGTGAGCAACAAGGCTCAGATCTCGCTACGGGTAAGCGCGGTCATCGATGGTTCCGACGAAGCGCTTCTGACGGACGCGATCGGTGAGATCCTGCCCTGGAAGTGGCGCCTGGCGGATGGCAGCGGGACCTGGAATCCGCATGACGTCACCGCCTGGCGATTCTGGCGCATCGTCGACATGGCAGGAGTTCCTACCGTCCAAGATCTGGATGCCGGAACCACCGTCGCGGTGGCCGCCAATGCGCCGGTGGATTTCGATCTTCCCGGCGCCGACGGAAGCAGGTGCTTTCACCGCCGGCTCGAGGAGGAAATCGCCTCGATCGTCAACACGAGTAGCCTCGAAGCTGCCCTGTGCATGCCGGCGGGTACGGCAGAGGTGACTGGGCGCACGGTGTTTGGGCTTGTCGAAAGCCTGACAGGATTGCCGAACCCGGTTCCGGTTGCCAACAAGGTGTTCACCGTCTTCACGATCGACCCGGCGCCTGACAAGACCACCACTTTCATCGCGGCACCGTTGTTCGGTCCGACCGGCGGCGGTACCTATACGCTCGATCCGGCCGGTCCCACCGTGATGTCGGATCAAAACGGCGACTTCTGTCGCGTCGACCTTGTACCGACGCCTGGTCCTGGTCCCGCGCCCATGTTCGCGGACGGATCCGTCGACATGCGACCGAGCTTGTCATGGGATGATCTCAGTCCGTCCAGCGATCCCCAGCGGCTCATCGACATGGAGACCATGCTGATCAAGAAGCCAACCGTCGGGCATGGCTTGACCGATGAGGACTGGGCCGCCTCCCTCTCGCGACGGATCGCCGAAGTCGTTGATCCGTGGGCCCGTGTGTTCGGCGTGCTGGATGCAACCGTGACCAGCGAAATTACGAAGGTGGCGGGCGGCGACGAGCTGCGGCGCGCGCTTGCCCGGGATCTCGCCTCAGAACCGACGCCAAAGTTTCTCATGGCCCTTGATTCGATTTCATGGTGGGTCGTGGGCAGGCGCAGCGCCGCTTCCGCGATTGCGCTGCCACCCGGCTTCTCGATCCTGGAAGGCCTCTCCCTCCGCCAAGCCGACTTCTGGAATCTCACAGCGGCCCTGATCCTGGGCGCCGCTGAACGTGACCCCGGAAGCGTCAGCAACAATCCGCTTCGCGCCCGCTTTGCTTCCATCAATTCACGCAGGTTGAAGGGGCTGCTCGGTTTGCCGCTCGATCCGCCGGGCTCGGCCATCGCCCCCGAAATCGAGAGCATCGAGTCAGACGACGGCCTGCGGAAGTTCGTGGCACGCAATTGGCTCGGCGGACCGGATCTTTCGTCCGCCGGTCCTCATCCGCTGCTGATCGCTGCGCCTCGCGTGATCGCCGCACGGACATTGACTTTTCCCCCCGACGCTCAAGCGTTCGGCCCTGGAGCCACCCAAGCAGTATCGGGCGCCGTGCTGGACCTTGGGCCGGCAGCATCCGCGGCCCCCATCGCGCCGGCGGCACCGACGAAAGTGGCGTTCAATCTCGCTCTCACGCCACCTGCAGGCGATTTCAAGCTGGTCGTGGCGTTCGTGACGACGCCAGGTCGCCCCATCCCACCCGAAATTCGTGTCGCCGGGACGGCGGCGTCCGCCACGTTGGACGTTGCCATTTTTCAGGATGGCGCCTCCGTCATCTCAACGACGCTCGCGCGTGGAGCGGCGATCCGCGTCGAGATTGCTATCATCCGCCCCGACGCAAATGCGGCCGTCAGCGTCACGTTATCGGCCGGCGGTTCTGCGCCTGTGCCGGCCGACCGTCTGCTCGGGGCAGCCTTCTATCTGTCGATGAAGGCAGATGTTTCAGACATTCCGGACGTTGCCATCGTCATGCCCGACGCGACTGCAACGCCGCTGCGTACCGCGTTGGACCGCATCACGACCGGACCCGGCCTTCGCGCCGATCTCGCATTGGCCGTGATCGGGCCGTACATTCCTGGACTGACGGCCGGACGATTGACATGGGACGCGCCCCAGCCCCAGAACGAGCAAGATGCGGCTGCGCAGCTTCCCCTCGACGAGCGGCTGGTAGCCAGCGTTGCCGCCCTCGTTGGCGCCGAGCGTGTCGACGGCAGCCGTCCCGCCGCGTCATTGTATGATCTGATCATCAGTGCAGCGCTCACCGATGCGGGCCTCGCGGCTGCCAGTCCCGGGAGTGATGAGGAGAAACTTGCTAATTTGCTGAAAGCCATCGTCGAGGCCGCTCGCCGCGATGCCGTTCGTCACGCCGGCAGCCTCGTGCCATCAACCACAGACGAATCAGGAGGCGGCGATGATTCCAGCCGCCGCCTCACCGTCGATTCGCCTCCACTGGTTTTCCGCTTCGACCAGCTCCAGAGCATTGCCGGTGCCGCCGACCTTTGGACCCGGCTGTCTGGTGTGGGAGTCCTGATGGCCCGTACCGACACCTTGAGCGATCCGATCCAAGCGTGGCGTAGCCTCAACGTTGCCACGCTGCATGCCCCCGACACTTCGTCGCAAGGTTCGGCGCGAGCTGCGCTCCGTGAAGCCAACGCGGTGATGGTCCGTAATCTTGCCTGGGCCAGCGGAGCCATCGTTGATCCGGTCCCACTGCAGGTCGGAGAGATCGGCGGCATACGGGCTGCCTTGATTTCATACGACAATCGCTCGCCGGTGGCCGAGATGGTCACCGATGCCGCGCTAGACAACGTTCCATCCTCGTTCGCGCGCCGCATCGAAGCCTATCGGTTTCCGCCGACCACGGGTGATGGCGCCACCGACTATCGCCTGTTCGCGCTATCATTCGGTTATGCCTTCCACGTCGTCCCATACGTCATCGGTCACGGCGGGACCCTACCTCCGATGTTGCGGAATGATCCCAATGATCCATTGACGATCCGGCCGATTGAAACGACCGGGCCGCTCAAGGGACAGGTCAAGATCGCAACAAACACGGATGCGGTGCGTCGGTCAGCGCTCTACCGACGAACACGTCCAATCGGCGCGCCAAGGCTTGCGGGCGACCGATCCAAAGCAATTCCCGACGGCGTCGTGCCGCTCGCCGGTGAATTACCGATACGGCCGGCTCCCGTGACCATCGGAGGCGATGTGCAAGGACGTTTCTTCCTCAATCGGGAAGGACGTGCCGGCGTCCTCGAAGTGCGCGCCGGTCCCGACCCGGGTTTGCGGATCGACATCGGCCGCATGGAGTGGCCTGAAACAAACGAAGCGCGCAAGCTGTCCATCACGTTCCGGGGCCGCTCGGGGCCGAGCGAAGCCATCACCGACCTGCTGACATTGACGCACGACGTTGGCAGAAGCGGAGCGATTCGGGTCGAAGTGTTCACGGCCATAACGACGATCGCCGCGGGAGTTGACGAGCCCGAATGGGCCGAGGATGAGTTTGATTTTTCGGCGGCAACGCAAGACTTGCAGCAGCCCGCCAGCGACATCGCGCAATGGCGAGACGTCCTGATCATTATCGCAACGGACAAGGACGTCGACATCGAACCCCCGATCGTCACATCGATCGTCACTCAGCTCGACAGTGCGGGAAACTTCGCAAGCGTCGCTGTCGGTAAGCCGCGAATTGCGCCGGAATCGGGCCATCAAATGCGCGCGACCTACGTGCTCGACGGCATCCAGGTCGGCGCCGCGACGGGCGCTCGCCAGATGACGATCCGATTGCAACGACCGACGGTGGAATTTGGTACTTACGGGCGATGGATCAACCCTCCCCTGTTCGACGATCGAGTTGTCGCCAGCCGACCGGTCGTTGCCAAGGCGCTCGACGCCGCGCTCGGCGTAGCAACGAGCCCAAACAAGACCAAGGACGATCGGTCCCTCGATGATCCGGCCGTGACACAATTGTACGGTGAACTGGTATGCATCTTTCCAGCTTTTCAGAAGTTCAAGATGGCAGCAGTCGGAGCTGCCTGGACCTCCCTCGAGGACGTGCTCGGCTTCGATGGCTCTGGCCGTCGCCATGTCGCGCCGATGCCGTCCATGACCATCAAGGTCGATCCAAATGGACGGGAAGGTCTGACCGGCGATACTGCCACACTCTTGCCGGGTCGCATCTACGAGTTGCGCGTCTATGCAGGATTGCCGGACAGGCAAGACAAGCTTTGCCCCTTCACGCGCGACCAGCGGCTTTCGCCTGCCGTTAAGGCCACGCTCAGGCACTGTCCGATCGATGCGAAGATGCGGCTGGCGGGCCCCCTGGTGCTGACGCTCGAAGTCGCGACCGAAAACGTGCCCGAGATCTTGGGAACACAGCCGCTGAACATCGACCTGCGCCGGGCCCCCGAATATGCCGAGCAGGCATGGATTTCATTGACGGCGGCGTTCACAGGAAGAACGACGACGTATCCGGCCTTGCGCTATTGCCATCTCGCTGCGCTCGAATCGCAACGCTGGAGCTGGCGCGGCAGGCCGCAGGACGACCAATGGTACCGGCTGGCCACGACCGGAGCCGAGGCAATCGACCAACCCCGGTATCGGGAGCTGTTCGACACATCGTTCTCGGACCGCCGCAACGATGACGTCGGCGAAATCTTCGAACGTCGCATCGAGCGTGCCCATGTCTATGGCGGATTGAGGCGGCGCAGCGATCCTAGCCCAAGCAACCCCATTCCGCGCCTGTTCGACAAGAGCCTCGACTGGCGTGGCGGCATGAATTTGTGGCGCTTCGGTCTTCGCATCGTGAGCCGCTACAAGGCGATGCGACCTGGACGGCCGGAATTCATGCGCTCCAGTCATCGGGGGCCGAACGGCAGCGCGATCTGGCAGAACAAGGTGCTGGCCGATCGTTCCAATGACCGTCGTCCTAAACGTCCGGGTCTGGCAATCGTTCTGCCACTGACCGAACGCGCCATGGCGTGGGGAACCGTTCCTCCGCTCCTGGCCTTGTTTAACGAACCGCTCTATCCGAATTTCCATGTCGGAGATGGCATCGACGCCATGGTCGAAATGGCCCGGCATCCGATGACACGAGCCGAACGAAAAACGCGCGTCGCGACGATCGATCAGCTCTTGAATCCATCGGACGGCACCGCTCCGCCGACCGGAGAAACGCTCGACAGATTGGTTGCGGAACGAGCCGCGCTTCAACGCAATATCGACGCTGGTACCGACGGGCCGACAGATGCCCTCAAATACTGGCAGGAGCACGGCCCGGACTCGATCCGGAGCGGAATCGGGTCCGGCGGCGCGATCATACCGCTGCGGATCGACGGTCCCATCGGCTACACCTTCGACCTCGCAACAGAGGCCGGGCGTTTCGATCACGCCGGTTTGGTGATAACGCCCGTCAAACCCGACGTTGTTCCCTGGTCGTTCGTGAAACTGAAGTTTCGTCGTTTTGAGGCTCCGGAGAGCATCGACCCTGCGACCGCCCTCACTGGCCAGGGCCTCGCTCCAGCATCGTACAATAAATTCTATTGCGAACCGCGCCTTCTGGCGATGAACGATGCATCCAACCGCTTCCGGCTGTCCAACAGCCGCAAGATTATGCGGGACTTTGCGCCGGAAGACTTCAAAGACCTCAAGGACGTCGTCGGCAAGGGCATCTTCCCCGCCGAGCATGAAGGGCTCGCGATCGACATCGCCAGCACGGAAGACCTGGACGGCTCGGCGATCCGCTTTCAATTCACTGACGACAGCGACAGCGAGTTCGTTCGTATCACATTCAGCGTGAAGGGCGACGGCGCAAAACGGAGCATCGCTTTCCAATTCTTCACGCAGTTAGGCGATGCCGGCACCTGGACGCTGGACGTCCCGGCCGGCGGCGACGTGCGGTTACGTCTGATCGTGTCGGCCCGGGACAAACCAGAGAAAGGCGAAACGTACAAGCCGGCCGGTGACATCGCGGTGCGCGCCCGAATCGCACGCGATACGACGGATGAGATTTTGTTACCGAACGAAAATCGTTGGCTATCGGTGGCGTGCCTGCCGCTGACCAGTGCTATCGAGGTTCCCATCAATCAGCCCCTCACGATGGTCATGAAGGCGACGGGAGCTCAGGCGGCCGTTTCGCCGGCAAGGCTTTCTTCGTTTACACCATCGCTGTGGTGGCAGTTTGCCGAGCCCATGTCTCTGTTCGACGCTGTCGTCGATGGAGTTGCGTCGACGGTGTCGACGGATGATCTCACCGCCTCGGTGACGGGGACCATAGTCTCAATCGAGCGCAAGCCCACCGCGCAAGGACGGTTGCAGAAACTGCAGTCGCTCACGCCCGCGGTGGATCAGCAGGCGGGACAGCTCGAGGAAGTCCTCGTGCTGGTGCTGACACGCAACATTCACGATGCGCTCGATCGCGTTCGGGAGCGTCCAGTCGCGGTCAAGCTCTGGGACGGCACGTCCACATCGCTGGACCTCGCCAAACCCGACTGGCCAACATTCGAGGATCCGAACGAGGGGCCAAAGCTCGGCGATGGCGGGCAGATCCGCTTCCTCCGCATTCTGCGTCCAAAGACGCGCGCGAGGGGCGGCTATCTCGATACCGCGCCGTCGTTTCCGTTGGATTTCTTTCAGTACGAAACGATCGAAGGGGACCTCGACATGAATCCTCCGGACGCCAAAGGAATGGTGCTCGGAATGTCGATGCCGATCCCGTGGAAACACGCGTGACGTGTTCAGGCATTCGTCAATCGTGACTTACGATCGCGAGACTAGCGGCAGAAATCTTCGGGGGACCAAATGGCTGACGGGGGCGTGGAAAGGCTCGCCAAAATCATTTTGGGAGAAACGAGCGGATTGACCGCAAAGGGAACGGATTCAGCAAAATCGTTGGAACGCCTCTGGTCGGTCGTCGCAGGCATTGCAGTAGCTGCGCGCTGGAACGGGCTTCAGGATCAAATGAAAATCGCCGGCAACATGCTGCCTGCCGACGAAGCGGCGAACTACACGATCATGAAGGCCGTTGCCGAAAAGATCTCGCAGAACCGCTACGACGGTGCCGTCGCATTGCCCAAGCAAGCAACGCTCTGGCAGATCGATCGAAATGGCGCGCCGTCGAAGGACGTCGGCACGCCGCCCGACTGGATCTACAAGACCGGCGGGACCGAGGACCTCGAATTCCAGGACAAATCAGGCCTGACGTACCGCCTCTATGGAACGAGCGAAGAGGCTCCCGGCAAACTTGGCTTCACCTCGTCGTATAGCCTTACCGGCCTGGCGCCGCGATCATGGAGCGTTCCCAAGCCGATGAGGATAGCGGCATGGTGGCTCGGTTCGATCGCGGCCTTGATCTTCCTTTTCGGTGGCATCTCGGCCATATGGTCGGGACAGAGCGACGGCAATGCACGGAGCCAACTCCGAAATGTCGACATCCAGTATCGTGTGCTCGACAAGCTGGCCGACAATTGCGTCTCGGATGCAGCTCTGCTTCCCAACTGGAAGCGGAGCGTTTGCAGCTTCCTTGATGCCGGCGGCAAGTACGTGAAGCCAGCCGCAGTTGCCCCTGCCGCGCCTCCGCCGGCCGCCCCACCGGCCGCGCAGGTGCCGCCGGCCGCCGCATCGCCTGCGCCGGCCGCTCCCGCCCAGCCGATCGTTCCGTACGGCCCGAAGGTCGGAGGGGCTCTCGCTACGATCCGGAGCTGCCTCGACCATGGGCCTTCCGCGGCGGACACAAATGCGGCTGCACCGTCGAAGAAGCCGCCAGAAACAGATGGCGCGGCCGCAACGGACGCGACGCTGTCGTGCGAACTTGTGGTGCGTAGCGCAGTCGATGCCGGCATTATCGCGATCATGCCGAATACGTCCATTTGGTCCGGCATCGCGAATGCGTTTCTCGGACTGCGAGACACTCCCGGCACGCGGTCGATCATCGAGCAATTTCTGGCGATGACCATCGGTATTGCCGGACTCGCCATCGCGCTCGGCCTGGGGACCAAGGGGCGCATGGTCGGCATCTGGGTCGACGAGCGTAACCGGGTATCCCTGGCACGGGCGCAAGTGACGCTCTGGACCATCGTCGCACTTGGCGGCTTCGCCACCGCGGCGCTTTTCAATGTTGGCCTTGGCGGACCAGGTACGTTCCCCCAAATCCCGGCATCCATCGCCGCGGCACTCGGGATCGCCTTTGCCTCACCGATGATCTCCGCGTTAATCCTGAATACGAAGGCATTCGGAATGGTCGGCTCTCCGTCGGATCAGATCACGACGGTCGGTGGCAGGCCAAAGGACAGTAACGACCAGGCCGATCGTGGCCTGCTGACGGTGTCGAGTGACTCTTCAGCCGTCGAAGTCCGTTCGGACCCGACGATGGCGTCTCTTGCCGACGTCTTCGTAGGTGAACACGTGGCCGACTCGGGCGACGTCGATATTTCCCGGCTGCAAAATGTCGTACTCACTGTCACCCTGGTCCTGGGCTATTTCGCGATGCTCCTCGAGCAACTCCGCGGAATCGCACCAGACGTGCTGCTGACTGGAATCCAGAGCCTGCCCGACCCCGGAGGTGCCTTCACGTCGGTGCTGCTGATCAGCCACGCGACTTACCTAGGGACGAAAGCCTACAAGGGGAGCGGGAAAGGCGACACCGCTCACTAGCGTTCACCATTGAGGATCCTGCTATGCCCGACTCAAATGCGGCAGCACTGATAGGTCTGGCTTTGACCGCAGCCGGTTTTGCCTTCGGCCTCTATCAGTATCGGATGAATAGTGAGCAGGCGAACTTGACCCGCCAGCGCGAGCGCGCGCTGGCGGCATCCGACCAAACAAAGGAATTCTTCGAAGATGGGGACGTGCGTTTCGTCATGCGCCTTTTGGACTACGGCAACGCCCAGTTTTGGAAGGAAGACACGCTGAAGGGCCAGACCTTCGACGTCCGTGACCTGCCCACCGCGCTCGCCGTCCACTGGAAGCTGGAGCCAACTGAAGAAATCGAAAAGAAAACATTCACGGACCGAAATCTGGCCGTCCGCTCCGCTTTCGACAACTTTTTACTCTGGCTGGAGCGGATCGAACATCTCATTCGCTACGACGTCATCGGGACCATCGGCTTCGGCGAGCTTTTCTCGTATTGGCTGGTCCTGCTCGGCGAAATCCCGCAACCCGGTGACAGGATCAATCATCTCTCCAATGAGGGGCGTGCCGCGCTTTGGGAGTACATTCGAGCCTATGAGTTCAATTCTGTCGTTCGCCTTTTCGCACGCTACGGTCGCGCCGGCCCCGTCGGAAGAGATGGATTCCTTCCCCGCAAAACGAGTTCGAAAGAGAACGTCTGAACACGTCACGCCGTACACGCCTTCCAATCCCGTCATTGCCTGGAACGATTTACCTAGAGGAGAAGCAGCAACAATGCCAAACGTAAGCCTGACCGGGAAAACCGGTCCAGATACCTACTGGATTAATTTATTCGCCGCAGATAGCACCTCGCGGTCGGGCAACCCTGGGAAAGATTAGACTCCAAAACCGCTGAAGAAGCCGACTGATCTACTGCTTGACAGCAGTCGCGAGCAACGCCTCACGATAACCTACGTAACCAGAACGAAGGTCGTCGACGGTGATGTTGTAGAATATATCTGGCGTCACACCAAGATCTTCAATCGGAGATCCGCTGCTGCGCCAGGCAAGTGTCCAAGTTAATTTGAAATCTGAAATGCCGGCTTTCTTGAAAACAGGCGAAAGTTCAACGGAGCGCACTAGCCCTCCGGCTCCTCCAGTTCGCTGACCAAAAATGATAGCTTGATGGTTATCTTGCATGATTGCTGCGAGAAATTCGGCGGCGGAGAAGGAATTTTCATTGACAGCAACGACTACCTTTTTCGTGTAGTGATTTGGCGCTGGCGCAATCTCAGCGATGCCTCCAACGAAACCCGGTCTCGTGTTCTTCGTCCCAAGTCCACGGCCCTCCTTTACCTCGGAGAGTACGAAGCGCGCGTATGCGACCGATTCAGGTGTATCTTCAGATGTTAAACTATTCGCATTCACACGATCGACCACTTCCGAAGCAGCATCCACGTCATCCTGCTGAAACCTGAACTGGTGCTTAGGCACTTTAAGCGGCTTATCCGTGAGATAGGAAAGCAGCGCATACATTTGAAACATGCTCCCGCCAGGATTGTTGATTTCATCAACCACCAACGCCTGCGTTTCTCTTTCAAAAATCGCTATCACCTCTGCGAATTTTCTTGCAGCTTCGGGATGATAATCAAAGCGCGGAAGCCGAACGTATCCGACGCGCACGTTGTTTTCGGTTTGATAAACTCGGGCAGAAAACGTAACTCGGGCAGAAAACGTAACCTGGCTCGCCACGCTTTGCGGCAATTCCCATACAAGCTGTCCTAGAGCCGGAACAAAACTGTTTTTGTCGCGGCGCGGATACGGGTCCCCGCTGATGATGTTGACATCCTGCTCGTCCTTCACAGCAGACCAGCGCCCAGGCAGTCTTTTGGTCAGACCGGCTTCTATCCGTAACGCGCGGTCTGAAAACTCCTCGTTTCGCATTTGAGCGAAGACAGCAGCGACGGAGCCGAACACAGAGCAAGCTAAGACGGCTCCCGCCAGCGTCGATAGAGTTACGGGTCTCATTAGCCTCTGGAGCAAATCGACTTCGCACATGGAGATCCTAGTCCTGTCGGCATCCAAAACTTGGTTTCATTCATAGAGCTGGATCTCTGACAAGGTCTCAGCCTTCGGCCGCGGACCACTGACGTCCCCCACCCCGCCCGGCGGAAATGCCGTTCTTACCTTTTGGGTTGTCTTTTCGACCAATTTGCTTGCATCGGCCGGAATCAGATCCGGAGATGCAATTGCCGCAAGTCTAAAAGCAGCTAACGCATCTTGTGCATCCTTCAGTTTTCCACCTCTTAGTGCGGATTGAATGGCTGCATATCGATCTCTCAGCTCTGGTATCTCCCCGTAGTCAGATTTCTCGGCCGAAGGTCGAAAGGAAAAGACCGCATAGCCGGCGTCTATTGGTTTACCATCTAGGAGAAGCTTCCGATCTTTATCCAAGGTCAATTTGTCGATGTTGAACGATCCGCGCGGAAGATCAACAATTGCCGAGACACTTCCGGTTTTAAGATCTATTGCAGTGTCGACGCCAACTTCTAAGGCTGTATCTTCGCGCTGGCCGGCAATCAGGTCCATCCCTTCGGCAATAAGCGGCAAAAATGGTTTGATTGCTCCGACGTAGCTATTCCCAGCAGCCGAGGATACGCGAGTAACGTAGTCGAGTACCGGGCTCAAGAGATTGCCGCTCTTCACTGAAAATAGACCGAATTGGAGGAGGACAGGACCGCCACGATAAGCGGTTGGCCCCATCATCTGCTTAGAAACCACGATTACTTTGTCTATCGCACCGCGGTCGAGTTCAGCGAGCTTATCGGGCTTTGAGATAGCGGCGAGTTGCGCGCGCGCATCTCCTTCGCGGGCCAGCGTTACAAATGAATAGGCAACTCCATGAAAGCGAGTTGCGAACCGCCTGGCTTTCGCCAGCCGGATCGATTCCAAGTAGAGTTCAATGTAGCATGCATCCGGTTCAATAGGCTTCGCGACTTCGGGGACGATAGATTCCGCGCCCTGAACTGAAGGAATAAATGTCAAATCGACAGGTGGCGCTCCTGAGGCACCAACAAGCAATCTTGCAAGCCAATCGAAACGCTGAGCGCTTGCAGATCGCACTCCCGCAAGCGTTACACTACCAACCGCGAGAAAGCTTTGGACCAGACTACGGCGGCTGAGCATTTGCATTTTACCACTCCAACTGACAAAATTAATACTAGCGCAGACGATAGTGCAGAGGGTGTTAACATTTCTAACGTCCAAGAAGCACTTCGATCCGCTACACCGGGGACAAGTTAGACACGAACCGCGAGCAAATGAGCCGGCAATTTACTCTGAAGAGATGCAGATCGGGCACAAATGATTTCAGGAAAGCATGCGCCTTCGAGCAAGGGTTGACTCTGGCTGCGAACACTCCGTACATCATTTCGTTAGCTTGTCCCGAACGACAGCCATATCGACGATTACCGCCTTCTTAAATTGCACACTTAGGATGCGTGTCCGTTTGAAGTTCTCACTATCGCCGCGCGCTGCGTCTTCATCCAAATCAGAAAACATCCGTATGGCGAAACGCGCCGAAAATACAGCGTCGGTACCGCGGCCTGTACCACGCTCTCTTTTCATAAGGAAATTCATGGCCGCAATTCTGCCGGGTGGTAGACCCGTGTATGCGCCCGGGCCAATCGTCACGCTCTGGGTGAACGGATCGCCGATGCAGGCATGCGCCATGGTCGGACTGTCGGCTGGACACTTCGTGATGCCACTTGCTTCCTGCATGGTATAGGTCGTGCCGTCATTGGACCAGACGGTTGGAAAAGTCGGCACGAGCGCCACCGCAAAAAAATGTTCGCTGGTGTTGATAAGCCTCGCTTGGACGATGAGATGATCACCTCCATCAAGGACGTCGATGGAAGATGCGTCCCCTTCCAAGCCTGGCAATATCTGGACTGCGTACGGACTGAGCGGCGATGCGGTAGCCGGCAACATCAGTGACGCAATAAAGATCCAGAATAAAGCGGATCGAGAGCTCATTTTCCGCCCTGAAGAGATCCAAAATAGAGTCCAGGCCGTCTTCAGTCGAACTGATGCGCAAATGTCGCAAAGTTGAAAAGACCCAAACGCAGATCGAGAATATCGCGAGATTTTAGCGCAGTCTATTTAAAGTTGCCGACGTCCTGCCAACACCACTGGGCAACAAGCCTGTCTCGGCAAGACATTGGCACATCCGGCGATCGGTGCCGAAGGCTTCTGCACGCAATGTCGCTTTCTACCGCTATCATTCGGCCGTGATGTTCAGCCTAGAATAGCGCCGGAATTCGATCAAGCAAGCTGCCAAGTTCAAGATCCCGACGACCGAAAGCAGCGCGCCGCAGCAATGCTCTTCGTGATCACTGAAGTTAAGAGACCGGATTGCAAGTCGCGCAAGGCTTGACGGTCCTTCCCTTATACTGATATCTCGATGACGATACCCGGATATTCTCAAACCAGCCCTTGTCCTTTGGTCGGCCGGTAACTGTCTGCCTGTTGTCAGGTGCAGACCCAATTAGGAATCGCTAGCCGCGGGTCTCAGCTACTGCAGGCGTATACGAAGCGCTGTCCGTCTTGGAACTAATCGGTCCACTGTCTGGTCTCTCCTCAAAGGACGGACGACAGAGTCCTGGAAGAACCTGGTTTACTTATCATTTCATAATCGCATCATGCGAATACATAGCTCCCGACCCAACTGATGAGCTTTGTGCCCCGATCAATCCGCCAGCAAAAAGCTTGTCTCGCTGTCTGTTCGTACGACCGTCAAACTCTCGACATTTGCGTCAAGATCTTTCCCCGTGTGGCGACGCTATCGCTGTAGCCCTGCTATCCGACGGCTCCCGCCCATTTCTTGACGTTCCACGGGGGAGCAGTGTCCGCCCGTCGAAATGATGAGGCCAGCGAAAGTCACTGTTGCGGAAGCCTAGATCGGCTTTCGCCATCCGGACAAATTAGCGCCGGCCCGTCCCGACAGCAACGCTCTTCGAGGCTGAGCCACGCACCTGCAAAGAACCGACTTCCGGCCTCCCGAGCCAAATCTACATCTGCCTGACAGTTGAGGTGATATTCAGCACTTCTCTGGCTTGAGCTGCACGAGGTCCACACCGGCTGAAAGGCGCTGCATTTGCATCCACGCTTTCCCGGTCGACTCTGAACTCACGAACTTGGCGCATATCCTCGTTTCGCCCTCGAGCCCGATTCTCGACTCCGAAACCTCGACCACCTGACCTTCGGCCTTCATCCCACGCAGGAGTTCACGAAAATCTTCGAGCACCTGCCGTCCCTTCTCGGACAGGCCTTTGCCCCGAGACAGCGCGTAAAAGGCAAAGCTCTGAAGCTCGAGAACGGCGTCCGGCGGACCGGTGTCACGACCCGCGTCAATAGATCCAGCCGTGCGCATAATCCATCCGTCGTCGATAACCGCAATGTTCGCGGCGCGATTGGCTTCCAGCGTCTTGTGCAGTTGTGCAGTCTCAATCGTCTTGTAGGCGTGGCCGAGTTGCCAGGGGAACGATAAACCAACAAGTCCCGAGAGCAGCAAAGACGCCGTTTTCATAGTGGTACCTTGGGTAAACCTCAGCGCCAGCAGCCCAGGCTTTGACCAAGGCTGCTAACGGCATCATTCGACAGGTCGCTGGATTACTGCTTCGGTTTGCAGATAGTCGTGTCTATCGTGAATCCGGGTGCCGGCCCGTACAGGCAGGCGATTCCATTCTTGTCCTGGGCCGTCAATACTAGCGACCAATCGCCCTTTCCGTTACACTGAGGATAATGCATGACCGAGAAGGCATCATAGTCGGTCACACCTCTCCAATCGTTGTCCTCAAAACAAGTTCCCGACTCTGGCCGGGTTTGTTCGTGCCGTGCGCCCAACGTATGTCCGAGCTCATGCCGGAGAATGCCCGTTAGCGAGAGCTTTCCCCCAGCCGGAAGCTCGAATGCTGAGTTATCAATGAGGACATTGCTCGTCACGCGGTCTTCGTTCGGAAAAAACGCGCGCGCCAAATATTGGTTGAGATTGACCGGCCTGACATCAAATTTGACGTTTGAGTTGGCCGGCGTACAGTTTGAATCCTCTGCATTTACGTGCACATACTTGATGTCGGCAACTGCTTCCCAAGCTCGCGTCGCATCGGCCATGGCGCTCACAACTGTATTATAGCGGTTTCCGAATCCGCCAGAATCAGCCGCAGCATTGTTCACGCAGTATGTGAGTGCTTTCTTATCTACCGATTTCCAAATGACGTCTACTCCCAGTATGGTCATGACGGCAAACTCAGTGGTCGCATGTCCTGGGACCTCTATGTTCTGCTTGTAGAACTCTTCGAGCCCTTTGTCCGTGGAAATGGGCGTGTCCCCGTTCACAATATACTTCCCATTTTGAAACGGCTCTTTGGTGACCGATTTTTTGAATTCCTCAAACGTCTTGGCGGCCTCCTTCTGCTTCACTCTCGCCTTTTCGGCGGCACTGCGCAAAAAGAGCTTGCCTTGGTCGGGGCTGAACGGCGGCGTGCTGTCCTGCGCAAGAGCATCGGAACTAGCAATCACCGAAACGGCCAAACCCAACACCGTCGCGGTTAGCAGCCAGCGAGCTCGTTGGGGCAATACTGATGAAAAAGACAATCCAACAACCATGGTGCGCTCCTCTAAAATCGAGTCGTAAAACTGGTCAACAACAACCTTAATGATCCTATCACAATACTGAGGTTCTGCCAGCGCGCTCTCGGCGCATGTTGCCCAGGCAGCGCACCACGCACGGCAAGCCCACAAAGAAACGCTCACTTCGTCCGAGTCCAGACGCAAATGGGTGCTAAATATGCCGCCCGTCCGACGACAAAGCAGTGCTCAATTGCAGTCCGGCTGCGAGTTGTGATCGGGCGCTCCGTAGTGAGACCGAACCACCCGTACCTTGGGGCCTCCAACAAGGACAAACAGGTTGGAATACTCGGACTCCGAAATCACTCCTATCTCAGGTCCGCCTAGACCGGTAATAATGCCCGGAATTGTGACAGTATGCTCCACAATGAGCACAGCACCATCGTTCGATGCGCGGGCGGCATCCACAACCCTCCGGATGTGAGCAGGAAAATCGATCGGACCGTCCTTCAAATTTATGACAACGGGTTGAAGCGCAAGCGCCTGCGCCAAAGGTCTCGAGGTCTCGCTCGTACGCCGAAAATCCGTCGTGATCACGTGCCTCACCCCGGCGCTGGCGAGCGCAGCCGCAAGAGCCTCTGCGCGTTTCTTACCAGCTTGTGACAATGGTGGATCCTCTGAGTTCGTGCAGGCCTTTTCCGCGTGCCGGACGAGAATGACCAACGGAGCGAGGTCCGTCGACGGTTGCGCGAGCGCGGGCGATGCAAATCCTGCCAAGAGCTTGGCCGCTGCCAAAACAATGAAACTCTTCACGCGCATGCTTCGCTTCACATTGTCTCTCCAGAGTGCTGCTCTCGTGGCGAGCGCACCGCTCTCTTCGTCTCGTCGGCCCGCTGAAAACTTCGCCGCAAAACGGTTCCCAGGCGCGTCGATTCAACCAACTTAAAGACCAAATCTTTTCTTGACGAAGTGTATTTGCACCGCCCTGTTCTCCGCACTCCACTTTCCCCCGTGATCGACAAACCCCCAGTGATGGAGACCCATCACCTTGAGATCTGCCCGCCTGAGCACCGGAGATCCGGAGCTGCCATCCATGGTGTCGCACGAGTGACCGAAGTCGCTTTCCTCGCCCACCTTCACTCCCTCTGCCGGCATTGTGGATACAACGCAGTCTATGCGTGAAACAAATTTTGGAAAGCCTGCGGGGTGCTGGACCACGACAGCCGGCTCTTTGAGAATTGGAATGGCGTCGCTGAGCGCAAGAGAGCCCCATCGTTTGCCGGGCGAACCGGCAACCTCTATCAGGGCCGCGTCAAGGTCTTCGTCCTTGTCGACGAGTCGCAGGCATTTCTGCATCTCGTCCCCGAGCGGAGAGTCGGATTTGTTGAAGCCGAAGATTACGTCCGCTGACTTGCAAATCGCATCGGAACCGATGCAGTGATAGTTGGTGAGCATCCGATCGTCGCTCACCATAAACCCCGTGCAAGCTGCGGGCCCCTTGCTGCTCACAAACGAGATCTTTGCTACAGGACGACTGGCAACAAAAATTTCGGGCTGATTTGCGCGGATGTACTCGATATTTTCCAGGTCGAAGTCCCTGACAATATTGAGCGTCGGTTTTGATGGCGGAACGTGAGATGCAATAGCAGCAATCAGGACGCGGAATTCGGCTCCGGCCGTTGTCGATTCCGTCACTTCGACCAATGCCGACCTTCCCTTGATTTCTGGCGTCCACACATAGCGTTCCTCAGCCAGTTTCCCGGCCGTGTATCGGACCACTTCGTTGTTGGCGGCGTCACGAACGACCACGGCAACGCCGGATGGAGCATTCGATCCGAGAATATGTTCCAGGCGAAGCTTGATGGTCCTGGCCGTTGCGCGTCCTTGCATGACGGCTATTCTGCCGTCAGGCGTACGATCCAACGACGAAAGCTCTCGCTTGACGTCTTGTAACTGGCCGTCAATTAGCGGCGCGCGCCCTTCCTCGACAGTTTGGGCGACGACCTCACAACCAAGCATCACCGTCAAAACGGCAGCGACGCAGCCTGTCCGCATGACAAGAACGTCCTCCTTGCAAATGGCCGTCTTCAGCGACACTACCGCTTCACCATCGGAGCGACGTATCGAACAATATCCTTGACCACAAACGCGCGCCCCTGCTCCAACGGTCCAAGACCACCACTGGGGAGCTCTTCCCTGACATCCAATCTGAGCGTCCCATATTTGGCGAACACGCGCGCATCCTTCGACAGAGACGCTCTGCTATTTTCCGGTGATCGTTTGTGAAAGATAGTGAGCTCGCGTGGATTGGCATTCGCGCGCAGCCCTCTCAGCTGCCATGGCGGAATCACAATACTGTATTCGTAGTCGGAAATAACTGGTCGGAACTCCAAATCGGCGTCGTCCGAATTTGTTACGTTCTTGACACGGTACCTTTTTCCGCTCTTGTCCTGAAGCAGGCCATCGCCCTCAGGAATAAGAGCGCAAGAGGAATCGACCCGACCTCCGAAGATAGCGTTCGTCTCCTCATCGCCAGTCCCTACAGGCGCCGGTACGGATTTTGAGCAGGTGATAAGCCGTTCCTTGACATCCGCAGGAGCGGCTTTAGGTCTCATAGCCCGCAGCAACGACGCGATTGCAGCGACCTGCGGCGCGGCCTGCGAGGTGCCGCTGAGAAGTCCAAGAAAATTGCCCTTGACCGAACCCAGAATATCGGCTCCCGGCGCCGCGACGTGAACCCGCCGTCCGAAATTGCTCCCGACGCCAGCGAGCGCAAGCAGCGCTGCGTCGGTGCCGCGGTCCAGTGCTGCAACCGAAATCACGTTCGGCAGATCAAGGCAGGCCGGCCTCATATCGCAGATCGCAGTGAACTCCTCCCCAGCGTTGCCTGCGGCAATGACGAACAAGGTTTCATAAGCATCGCCGCGGATCACGTCGAGTACCGGATCGCCGTGCGGACCACGGCTGTCCGCGCCACCCGAGCTGGTTCCGCCGGATACATCCGTTGGTACCTTTTGATAAAACATGCTGATGTTGACGACATCCAAACCTTTTGGCGCGGCGTTCAGCATCTTCCGCAAGAGGCTGGCCAACTCCAGACTCGATACTTCCACCTCCTGACCGATGACCGTTTGGCTGATCTGCCCGGCATAAAGCGTCGCGAACGGATTGATGCCCCAAAGTTTGTCGCTGACCTTACCAACCATCAGGCTCGCGACATGTGTCCCATGTGTGCCACCGCCAATCAGCTTGGATGGCTTCAACCAAGTGCAGGGCGCGTAAAACGGAACCGCCGCTATCGTTGCAGGTGTGGGGGTTGGGGTCGATGTCAGAGATTCGGTTTCGATCGGCTTTAGACGTCCTGCTTTCGTAACCTCCTCGAACGCGCAATGCGTCAGGTCGAGATCCGTGTCGACGACCCCGATACTCCCGCCCTTTTGCTGAACGGCCATCGGATAGTCTGAAAGTCTCTTGTAGGGGAAAGCCAGCCCTTCAAGAACCCGCTTTTGAAATTTCGAAAGCTCTGACGGGTCCAGCTCGCACGGATCGGCCTCGATACCCTTGCAACGTGTGTCCCATTCCGGCCCCAGAGCCGTGCTGTTCGGCGCGAGGCGCGCCGAGCCAGATGCCGTCGTACCGAGCGACTTGAACACCGCTTCAAGACCTGGAGCGGTAGTGACCTGTCCGGGCGCCTGAATTCGATATTCCGGCTCAGTTGACTGCGACGCCTTGGCGGGTACCTCTCCAGTCCGTAACACGAGCGGACCGCTCTGCTCCGAGGATGCGGGCGGAGTTATTTCCACCGTAAGACCGGAGCCTTTCTCCGACGCGGTCGAGATATCGATGCTTCGCGCTATGTAGGACATCTTCGGAAGCAAAACCACACCCGAGTAATCCTGCCTGAGCCTCTCCTCTTGATTGCGGTTTCCTGCGAGTATCCGGTTCTTGCATTGATCATCGTACTGGTCACACGTACCCAGTTCACGAACTACAATGTCGCTAATCTTTTGGCCCGCGCGCTTGCGATAAACGACCCATCCCTGCTCCTCCTCGATCGGGACACTCGGAAGCAACAGGGAAGCAGGCGGCTCGACGTGCCATGTACCGATCGAGGGTCTAGATTTTCCGCTGGGCCGCTTAAGATCCGGTATGACGTCGCGGATGTACGCGCCCGACCTTTGTTCTTCCGGGCTAGGTTCGGCCCTTCCACGCTCGCAGATTTTTGGATTCAAATCACACGCAATACTATCGAGTTCAACCGGAAACGGAGATCCATAAAACAGCCGGTTGGTTCGAAATGCGTCTTCAATTGTGGTGAAGCTTTTGGCCTGATAGAGCTTCAAAGGAAGTCGTCCATCATTGAAGAGCGCGACGTACAAGCGCTTGAAATCGGCGGCAATTTCATCGGGCTTGTTGCCGACCGTTCGGAAATCGATCACCGGCGGTTTGACCGGCACAATCTCGCGGGCAGCCGCAGCTTGACGAGCAGCAGCCTCACGCGCAGCGGCCTCACGCGCAGCGGCCTCACGCGCAGCGGCCTCACGCGCAGCGGCCTCACGCGCAGCGGCCTCACGCGCGGCTGCTTCTTCGGCGCGGGCCGCGCTTTCACGGATCAGATCACTCGCCAAAGCGATCAGATACATGGGTGATGCTTGGTTGGTTCGACCGTCTGACCCGATGTGAAGACCGAGAATGGCAAGGTCCCTGACCGAGTAGAGCAATCCACCACTGCCGCCTCCCGTCGTATCGCAATCGTGGAGAATCGCGCCCTGACTATTGGTGCCAAGCACCGAACAATTTGCGGCTGTCCGCAACTCGGCTTTCTCATTCATGCCGATAAAGAATGCACTTTCGCCCTTGAGTGGTATGCGAAGCAACAGCTTCGCTGTGCCGAATGTTTGAGAGGGAGTCCCTTCCACGTCGAAGACGGCATAACCCCGCTGCTCGTCGATTTCGGACGGAGAGCCTTGCACGCGAAACGACTTCCGCACCTGTTCTGTCAGGCCGAAAACGACCGTCAGATTTTCGGCACCGAAGGCGCAATGCGCCGCAGTCAGGATGTGGCGATCGGAAATGATGATGGCCGTGCAGATCTGTGCGGTTCCATCCGGCAGCACGGAACGCAACAGTCCGACCGGCTGCGCGGCTTGCCGGATTGGATCGTTCGGCGCCAGAGAAGCCAGCGGCACCGAGTTATCAGCCCCCACGGTTGCGGCATGCGCAGTGCTTGCAGCGAGCACAACAAGCAGTGATAAGGCAAATCGACCAATCAGCTCCAGAATGACACGTGTCATCTGATTGCACCGTGCATCCGCAACTCTGCCGAGATTCGCACCGCGAACGACGGCAGCAGTCCAACTTGAAATAATGGCTTACAGAAATAATCGTTTATAATAAGGGATCTTCGAATATCTTACAACCATAAAGTGCTCTTGGCCTTCGTTGGACTCGCGACGTCGACATCATTGGCCACACCAAAGAGCTGGAGTTACCGATCACCTTTGGGCGGAATGACAATAGCTTGGCGGCGCCGAATCTTCGGGATGGCGCCCCCTTCGGCTTCGAGGATGGCATACCGAAGTTTTCATTGATCTCGACCCGGGGGTATCTGGACAGGGAAGCTGACACACTCCGACTCCCTTTGGCCGAAACAGCCATCGCATTGTGTATGCCAGCCGCGCAGTGAAATGCAGTCTGGATGTGTCGATCAGAAATGGTGACAGCAGTACAGATCGCTTTGAAGCCGTCAGATCATTCAGAACTCAGTAAACCGACGGGCTGGCCAACTTGTCGGACCGGATTGGTCGCGATCAGAGAAGTGACGGCGGGCTCATCGTCCTGGCCAATTATTTTGGTGTGCCTGGCATCGGCGATAAGCATAGCGAGCAGGAGCAGGGAAATGCAGGCAATGACTCTCGTAAACCCGAAGCATGGATGCTCTTCATGTGCACCTTGCTCGATCCAGCAAAATCACGATGCAAGGCGTAAAGATGCAAGTCTCAGGCAATAAAGCTAGCGCGCCTTCCGTAATTCTAAAACCAGAAAGTGCTCAACGGCGGCTCGCCTCTTTTGGGTGAACGCAAGACTTCAGGCCTGAACTCCTCCGGCAGGGCGTGCGACTCTACCGTGGGCCACGACGAATCGAAGCGGGACTCTTACGGCAAGCATTCGCGTCAGTACGCCATTCTTTTGCGATGGCCCGCCCGTTTCAACTTGGGGCTTCGGTTGATTTGAGCCGCAGAAAGCTGCCGAAAGACGATAATTGTGGCGGCCTGGGAAGTTCAACCATGACGCTTGTCCGGCAGCAACAGCTTCAACAGCGGCTCCAGAGCAAGCATTTTCCCTTGCGGCAACGTCAGAGGACCGGATAAAGCAAGGCTGCGATCTCACGAGACTGCGCGAAGCGCGCGATCGGCGCGATGGGCGTCCGTCGGGGTCCAACATGACCGTATCCTGCGTGCCGTGGATTGCGCGAATGTAGTCCGAGAACGCTGCCTCGAACGGGAAGGCGACATGCTGGCCGTTCCGGGTCCACGACGGATGATCCGAGCCACGCATAGCCGCATGTTATTTCGGCGCACGTGATCTGGTGAGCCCAAAATGGTTGTATTCCTGCACACCTTCACTAGAAACGCATTGAGCTCAAGACTGACAATATCGTTGATCAGACAAATGCTTCACTCAGAGCTGCCGAAACCGGTTATGTCCATGTGCAAGATGGCAATGACGTTCTTGTCCGAACGCTTGTATTGGTCAGCAAATTTCGCTCGCCCCTCGGATACTGACCTCATCCAAAAAAGTCATGAACGGTATTGTTGCCTCCGCTTGAATTCGATTGCCATCAGCGCTCTCGGCTTAAGACCGCAGGTTGGTTGACAGAGGGAACGTCATCTGCTCTGCTATTTAAAGCTGTAAGGTGACGGGGGGATTGCCTTGACCGCGTTTCGTGGCGTTTTTGCTGCGTTGGTAGTTGCCTGTTTGGGCGCTTGCGCAGTCATTCCTGAAATCCCACCCGACTTCGCCCTTCCCGTCCGGGCGATAGTCGCGCAATCAGCCTGCGAGCTTCGTGACGCGTTTATCGCGATTGATGCAACACCAGAATTCAAGCGTTTCAAAGCAAAGCAGTGGCAGGTCAGTATCACGCTCCTGCCAAGAGCGGAATTCGATCTCAATTCGGGCGGCGGTCTGACACGACGAACCCTAAACAATCCTTTGCGCTTTACGACTTGGGCCCTCAGCGGGCCCGGCTTTCAGCTTGACGACAAGGGTATTCGGAGTAGTGGCATAACCTACAGCTTCGTTTCAGGAACACTTATGACGGACAGGACATTAGTATGTCCTCCCGACTATCCGTCAATCCACGTATTGGCTCAGCACTTGGGTGTAGGCCGATGGTTGTTTCGGTCAGCTGAAACGCTTTTAGTTGCCTCCTCGCTTTCGGCCGACAAGCCAAATTACAACAGCGAAATCACGATCCGATTGTCGGCAAACGGGTCGTATAATTTCACGTTTCCTGGGGGGACCGATCTTGCGAGTTTTGGTGGTAGCTATTCACTCGACGAGCAATTGAACATTAGCATGTTTCCAATTGCGGATAAGGAAACTCTCGAGATCACCTCCCTCCCGAATAGTCAGCAATATACAAAGCGGGTTACTTCGCGAGTGCTCGTGGTCGCACCGGAGGTCCGCCAAGACCTACAGGGTATTGAGACGGCGATACGCAGACTGCAGACACAGTAACAGGTGGAAGGCGGCCATGAAGTGGATCTTGTACATGATGTTGTTCACCACTCCGGCAGCCAATGTAACGAACAAGGCCGAAAAGGAATGCCTTTCTCACAGCGACGTCAAACAACTAGCGACAATCGTCAAGTGCCGCCCTGAATATGAAGGCAAGCACATATGGTCGTTGCAAAGCGCCTCACAGTTGGAATTTTCGAACTTTCAGGGCTGCGTAGCGACGCAAAACAAATTGATTGCAAATTCCAACGTCGCATCCACGATGACGCTGCGCACGTGGTGCTTTTGCGACTCGGACAAAAATGAGTGTCCGACTGATGAGGAGGCAGTCGCGACGATCCGAGGTATCCGGTCTTGCGAATTGAGTCCCACAGGCCAAACCTGCGAGGACGCGCGTAAGACCTTTAACAATTTCGTTGGTCAGAGTCAGGCCCCGGGCAAAGGGCAAAACTCAACGTCGATACAGCTGTATCCCCCTCCACCAGACATCCGTAGCCGGGGACAGCAATAGCTGAAACACGGGTCCGTTATATATTCAACCTCAATCGCTGCATTTTGGGCTCGTCATGCACTTTTTGCAGTCGGTCGCGCCGGCGAGGTAGACCTACACTAGCCCTCGTTGGGGAACCAATCGAATGGCCGACTTATAAGATTTGCGACCAAAGCTTATCGGTGGAAGATCCGCTCCAACAACGACCAAGCATATCTGGCTACAGCGCCGTAGAAGCAGCAACCATCACGCAGGCCAGACATCCTCCCCATAAAGGTTGTCCTGCTTCTCGGCCGACTTGAACCTTAGATGAATTGGCCTATGGCTTAAACATCTCGTCATCGACATCCTCCCTGTTTACTAGCGGGTGATCGGGCATGTGTTCTCAGCAATTTCAGAGATATGACGGGATGACACCGATCATTCCATCAAAGTCAACCAACCCGGGCGCCAAGAGCTTCTTCAGCTCGAATTCCCACATAGTTCAGAACGGTAATCCCATAGCCTAGCTCCGGGGGTGAACTATAAGGCTATTGAGGGCCTTTATTGTCTCAGCACGTAAGGACCTCGTTGGTGTGCATCGCTCGCATAAATTGGCTGGCCTTTCGCATGGCTACGATGGACAGCACTTTCTCACTCGCCTCGAAGCTGAAGACAGTTAGGCCGTAGCTTTCTTTCGCTTTCTGCGGCGCAACACCTCGACGGCGACGCGCGTCGCTGGCGGGTCTGGCTCCGCGATGAATGAGGTCGCGACGCGCGGTCGCGCAAACCATCCACACCTTCTGCGCGGAACCGCTTGACCCATTTGGCCACCGTTTTCACTGTCGTGTTGAGTCGATCTGCAGCGGCGACCTGGGTCAGCCAGCGCTCGACCACGCCTCGCAACTCGGGAATCGCCTGCGCAAGAAAGATACGTGCCCCGCTGCGCAAAACTTCTCTGAGTTATCGGCCCGACAGGGCATCGCTCCTTCGGTGGAGAAGTGGAGGCGTCAACCACCCCCCACGATATGCCGCCTTCGATTCCCGTCATCACCAACTTTTCGGCGATAGCTTGACCGAAGCTGCTGCCCCCATCTAAGTCGTATCGCGATCATCATGTGTGAACGACTTCACATCGCACGCCAAGACAAGTCGTAGACCAGGGCTCGCGTGCGCGAACCGGCGAGGCATTTCGGACTTCCTGCCGACCTAAATTGACGATCTCAGCAACAATCTTCTGCTTTAGCTGGGAGTGCAAGCCTTCACGGCCGATCCGGTCACGCCGACCGGGGTCATGGGCGCGTCTCGCCTCGGGCGAAGTGATCAATTTCGGGAGGCATTTGCATCCCCGTATGCGGCGGTGGGGCAGACGAACGCCGCATCGAAAGATGCCTCGACCAGTGGCACACGGCGTGCAGTGCATCTGTTGCGTGGGAATTTCCGTGTCCCGGCTCAGGAATAAAGGACGCGGCGTATTTTCGTGACACGAGTGTCGTCTTTGCTTGGGATACTCGGCGCGATTTCGTAACAGGTCAATGTAGGAGGAACTATTGAGCCACGAATTACCTCCGCAACGGTCCAGGTTCCTCGTTCGAAGGGGGACCACCGGCTGGATGGTTTATGATCGAGAACGCAAGGGGCCGGCGCTGTTAAAGGATCACAGCTTGGCCGAGAAGCTGTCCAGGGAACGGGCCGAACAAGTAAGGCAGGCACTAGTCACGTGAATCTAAAGTTCGCCACATAAAGTCTGCTGGGCTTTGTGGCAGAAGCGTTTGACGGAAGCCAAAAT